>JAUTXX010540149.1:0-10679 GCA_032273605.1 Panulirus laevicauda | reverse complement strand
CGACGCTCATTTCCCTGAGACATTAATCACTGACTGGCATCTCTCCAGGATGACGTCACGCGCGCAACAGGCGCCCTATCCTGGCCAATATGTCGCCCACAGTGTCGAGAATTTCCTCGAGGAGCGCGCCGGTAATAATTACAGCTTGGGCACAGGTCTGGCTGGCCTCCCCCTCCGTCTACCTCGTCGGAAGTTGAAGCCGTGGAATGCGATGGGTGGTGGTGACCTCTGACCCTTGGAATATGAAGGAGACCTGACCCCTGACATTCTGAGGGATGCCGTAGGTTTGAGCTCCCTCACAACTGACCAGTTTTCCCCTCCTCATTGCCTTTCATATCTGTCCTCTTCCAGCTACCGGTTGCGTCTTGTGGTTGTGATGCTGAGCGGGTTATATTTTCCGTCTTTCTGTCGCCCAGCATCTCTCGTGATCACGACGGTTCGAGCCTAGGCTATGGTGGTGGTGTCGTCCGGGCCGCCATACACAGTGGTTTGTGCCTTATTCCTTGAGGTACTGCCACTGTGAACACACGTTAGGAACACAGTGGACCACTGAGCATGAGCAGGGTTGTTAAGGCGAGAGTGAGGAACCTGACCAGGGGTAAATGAGACGCATTTTCTGTATGTGGTCACCACAGGATGCATAGGTTGTTCCATTTATCATAAAACCACGTAAATGATTTATTGAAAGTGAATTGATATAGAAGTACGAGATTTTTTTTTTTTTAGCTTCGGTTGAAGCAAATTTACTGAGAACAGATTTTGTTTTCGTGTCTTATATTTGCTCTTGCATTCACGACGTCGACCGTACACTTACCATCAATTGATGGGTCAGAAATGCAGTGTAAGAGCGTGTATGGTCTTGGCATTACCTTGAATCCCTGATAAAAAAAAAAGCATATAAGTGTTTTCCGACGGACGGGTGGTTACATAATGATATTGACGACTTTAAAGCGTGGCAGTCGATTGGTTTCAAGCCCACATAACCAACTAACTAACCAACCAAAAGTGTGGTGGCTGGAATCTCACGAATGAGTTGTGACGTTTTTTTTTTTTTCAATCGGTGAACACCATAAGGTGTGTTGCTGTGCATCATCATATTAAGGTGTGTTGCCGTGCACCATCATATTAAGGTGTGTTGCTGTGCATCACCATATTAAGGTGTGTTGCTGTGCATCTTGTTGAGGAGATTACACCACAGAAGGGAATCAGTGGGTTCGGAGAAAGGATGAGCATAGCGCAAGTGGAATGTCTTTGGAGCTAGGCTGAATTGCCTCCCTTATGGCCGAGATATATATTATATATTCCGCCGTCTACACTGATGGTATTGGCACGTGATTTTTCAGAGCCACCACAGGGCCTTCCTCGCTAAACCTGTCGACGTGTCGCAAAAATGAATGTTTACTGGAAGCATTTTCTCACCAAGAGTCACTTCTTAGGAGACCGTTGTGCGTGAAATAAGGCGCCACTTCGAAGCTAAAGTTTCAAAATCTCCACTCGCTCGTTGCACATTTCTGAGTTCCATGATCAACAATTTGCCATTTCTTTGAGTATTGATCTAGCAAGGAAAAAAAAGATATTGTAGAGTTTCTCTTAGAGTGAGCTTTTAGTTGTCTCCTGTAAACGCGAAGTTCATTTAACCGCAGGCAAGAAAGTGGGAAACTCAAGTCAGTATATGGTATTCCATCTCTTTTTCGTACTTATATGTTTGCCCAATAAATGCTGCTGTCCTTTCTGTCAGCTTTCATGATTATTTCTCTTTTTAATTCATCACATCATCTTTCCCCGTACATTCGCCATAAAAATGCACGTACGTCAAAGTCTTGTCCGTCTTACTCATTAGCCAGTGTCTCAGACTTCCTCACTCCCTTGAGTGGACTGTTTTTTCTTTTTTTTTTTACTACACTGTTTAACTTAGCAACCATCTGTCTCATGGAAATTGGATTAGATCCGGAGATAGTTAGTTGCATTTATGACTGCCACACGGTTTTCTTGGAAATTATAGATCCTTTTCCTGGGAAGTTTGTGAACAAATTAGTCTTAAGCGGCTTTAGTTCTTTCCAGAATTACATTGTTAATCGGTATTCATAGGCTGTTAGAATGCCTCAGTCCGCTTCAATTCATATAGCACGAAAAGTTAGTGTACAACACGTTTTCCCTCTCGGTTTTCGCCGGCAGCACCACTTGCTCGTGCATCCGCCACTTCATTAACAAGTCCTACTTCTCCAATTGCCAAATTCAGTAAATTTCCTGCTTCCCTTATTGCCTTCCTTGTGTGGCGTAAAAACTGTTGACCAGGGACAAGTTGAGATAGTCAGACGCTCTAACTGACAGGGAACAATATCCTGGGGAAGATGGTATTGATTACAGCTGGTGACGCGTGCAAAAAGTTAAACATGACAATTGATTTCCTTTCCTCGTGCATTTTTTTACGTGGATTAATTAAATGCGATATTTACCATTAAAACTATGGAAAGCAAATTAGTGTAAGAGTATTTTATCTAACTTCTCGAAAATGAGTTTCCGAAGAAAACTGTTGTGAGGGATTTTTTTCTGACTTTATCGAATGGGGAAAGTGCGGGACTTAATTCTTTTCACTTCTTGAACACGACGGTACGAACCTTGGACACGATGGGGTGACCTCTGACCTAACCTTTACACAAGCCTATCAATTCGGGTTCAGATAGCGGAATGGCTGGGCTTTTGCTCATAGTGTACCCGTCGTATTGACCAGCCACCTGTTTCCTCCCCTTTATTTGATATTCTTTGATTTACCACATCAACCATTTTCTCAGCTACAGCTAGATGTTGATTTTGTGTTGTCTTATATATCATTTACTTGCCATGGCAGACTAATGCTTCCGCCACCTTCGTGTGTATCCAGCAATCCCTAGCCTAGCATGGCACCATTACTCGTCAACACTGACCCTATTCTACTTCCATGTTTATTAGACTTTCCCCTGTCATAGACGACTAGTCCTGTGTTAATTCCTTGGGTACCTCCATATAAAATAATTTTTGTCTCGATAACTCGCTTAACGTATCTTTACACATATAATGTCCTGGTAACTTCCTTGTCTCTTGTCATCTTGTTGTAAGGAAATTTCCTCTTCTATAACCAATAACCCTCTTGCGCTTTGCTTGTGTTGTATGTCGCCAGCTTGGGTTGTCGACATGGAGGGATTACTGGGGTCTGGCGTCTGGAAGGCGTGCTGAGTTGCATGTCTGGTTCTGGACGAGTCGAGATCCTACTTCGCGGTGAAAGTGTCGTACAGTGTTGGAAGTTGAATGATATTACGAATGTGTTGTATTCGATAATGAACCAAATGGGTTAGAAAATATGTAAACGAAGCAAAGGTGTATCAATAGGTTACTTTTGAATTTATCTTGGTGCCTGAGAGGTATTAATGTGAAAGTTAAAAATGTGCTGTGAAATATTTTACCTTAACGTTTCCTGCGTGTGTTTACAATGTCTTGATTGTCATCTAAAGTAGCAGGTCTGACTATATATATATATATATGCAGAGCAGGCGACATTATATTTCTCTCTTTCCTAAGGCCTAGCCATAAAGTGGTCACCAGTGCCTGAATATATAAAGAAAATTACTGGATCAAGCAGCAACTTCACGGCTTAAAAGAAAACCACTCATTACCAATACTATAGTAATGAGTGTATTTCGGTGCCTTATCCATACACCCCCATCAGTCTCGGGATGTTTAAGTAGTCTTATTGTTTCTTGATTGTTAAAGGAAGAGAAGGAAAAGTAGATTAGCTAAGTTAACCAGTGTTCTTTGTGTACGTCGGGTGGATGGTTGAGGACTAGGATACTGCTTGAAGGCTTCGTGGGAACTAAGGAGTGCTCCATGTATGTACAACTGCTTTCGAAGTTGTAGATGTGTCAAGCCTGCGGTTGAAGCGTAGGCTGCCAAAGAATAATTTTGAACTTTTACTGAATGGGCGATTGAATTTGTTCAGTTACAGTTTACGAGGAAAATCACTCGTGTGCTTTTGAATTGATCACTGATATGAACATTTCCTTTCAGGGCATATCACAAACTGTAGTACTGTCTGATGGTCAACACCCAAGAAGCTAGCAAGTAGAAGAATGACTAGAGTTCATAACCAAATGCAATTGCACAACAGAAATAGAAGTAAAAAGATGTACATATATATTGTAGTGGTACGCTAAGGTTAAGATTATTTAGCCATTCACAAATTAGATATATGAGTTGTGAAAGTAATTGATAAACCTCAGAGTACTTCGTTAACTGAAATTAGTGCAAATGTGTATATATATGTATATATATATATATATTTTTTTTTCCTTTCGTAGGCCGCGCTGGACGGGATGGCAGGTGATGGCTGGCAGCGCGATCACCATGACGTCATCGCCGGGGTGCGCATGCGCCGCTGCCTCTCACTTCTCGCATCGCTCCTCCTCCTCCATACTATACTCTTGCCTCAAGTTGCCGCCCATGGTATGTGATGAGCTGACTTTACGCCTGCTGCTAATGACTGAAATGCCGCTAGTGTTCATACTTGCACTGAGAATACCGTATTTTAGATTGTAGCGCTCTCAGAGGTTATATTGTACATAAGCTTGTTCAGTACCAGTATATGTTAATGAGAAGTGACCTACAGTAGCTGCTAACCCAAGATGACCTGAAATTACCCCATTCTTCTATACAACGATTACATTTAATCTGCTTCATATTACTTTATCACGTTTCATTATCAATTTTTTTGTGTATTGGTCGATTAGTGTGCGTGTGGTATTCCTGATTAGGTTATTGTACATCACAGAATAAATCAGTGTAGTATGATGTGTGTGTCTGGTTTAGCAATGTTAGGAATGTTCTGTGTCCCTGGTATAGCATTATGTGTTGTTCCTTACAGCAACAGTTGTATGGAATATGTCTTGTCCCTGATATAACATTGTCTTGTTCCTGGTACAGCAGCGTATGAAAAAAAATGTTTTGTTATTTTGTTACTGGTTTAGCCATGTATGTAATATATCTTGCCTCTGGTGTAGCGGATGGAATATGTCTTGTATGGCACTGTATGGAATATGTTTATATATAAGAGCAAATGAGAACGTGAATCCTTGTTTATCGAACGAGTCGTGAACATGGAATTTTGTTCTTGTATATCTGTCATGATCCTTTGCTCTCTCTCTCACAAGACAGAGTATGGACCAAATCTTGATTAATGGTGACCTGTTTTACTGTATCAGCTGAACATTTAGGTTGCCATCAGCTGTACACGTCAGCACTCCCTTACACCATGTACAGAGTTTCTTGCTATTCTGTCATATTATTGACTATACGAAAGATGTGACAGCTTTTGTGCGTGTGTGTGTGGTGCATTTGTGATACATAGGACTGTTAATGTTAGCATCTGGACGGATGGCGTAAGTCCAGAGTAGAATGATACAAGGATAACCAACCCAGCAGTAGCCACCGCAAATGTCCCATTAAGCGTCCACGACTGAGGTCAGTTCATGTTATAAGTGGTAGGGTGTCCAACTCAGTTCGGGTTAAGGATGGTGAGGTCGTTCAGTGGGAGTTGGAGGAACAACCTTCTTTCTTAACCCTCTACTAGATCCTAGCTGCCCCTTGGTATTACAAGCCCTAAGAAATGTAACGAAAGCAGTAACTTGCCGAGATACTTTTCAAACCCCTCCAGAATAGGAATAACCAAGTGTCTTGGATCATCCCTCACCAGGAGTCAGTAATAAAAGCAGAAGGAAAGGCCATGATTACAGAATAGTTCCTCTGTGAAGTAGGCGTACCCCGGCCACTAACCATTTGTTAACCACGTTTTCTTCTTGGTTACCTTGACCGCGAATTAATCTTTCTTTACCGCTAAATTATTTAATATAAAACGTTTTAGAATTCATAGTGTCAAACCAAGTAATCACCAATATCCAGGCTGACACAAAACGATTTAGAAATGTCTGCCAAAAGTCTAGTTGGTGAAAATATTTTCAGGCCGTGATATGGCTTTAAAGACCATACTGTGTATTTTCGCAAGTTCCCATCAGTTCTAGTTTTCGAGCCAGTTGCCGTCAGTTTTAGTGTTATGTTCATTGGGTTAAGAAGACGGCCGGTATTTCAAAAGGAATATTTGCTTTATTCAGAACCAGTAGTCTTTAGGAAGACAAGGAAAATACATAGTTGATTGGTCTTCCCGTGAGACATTTTGATGCTGCTTTCGTAAATAGTCATTCTCAGGTGTTTTCATTAATACTGAAGTTGACATATTATTATGCTTTCTTGTGTTTCACATTAGTAACTGTGTTCACGAACACATTTATTTCATGATTGTAGAAGAGAATTTATGAGACATCTCTATGCCTTCATGACCATACGAGGCATTAACAGATCATTAATTACATATACTTGTATACCAGTCCCATGTATTATGTGTTGAGGTTTCTCAATGTAATTCAGAGATGAAAGTTGTTTTTGGGTGTAAAATGATGAAGACTTGTCCAAAAGTATCGTGTGAGTTATTGAGTTGGGAAAATGTCTCCATTTTAGAGTTTGAAAAAATTATAGCATAGTTGATTCCCATTTGAGAAAGGAAAACTCGCGTGTGCATGGGAAGAGTAGTTTAGTTATAATGAGCAGTGATAAAAGAGAATGTTTTGAAACATGGATAGCTTCTAATGTAGCCATTTTTGTTGAAAGTTGTAATATATTTTCTTGTGATGTACGTTTGTGATTTTGGTTGCTTGACCTCCTGTGTATATGGTTTATGTGACATAAGAGAACTAAAGTCATGATTAATGTGTACATATCTCTCATTCCTTGCTTCCCAAATATAAACTAGTTTATTTCCATTAACCCCCCAGTGTACATAATGTAGGAATGAAATAGGAGGTTTTACATTAGCTTTATGAGTCCGAGCATGCAAGTATCCTGGGATGCACTCCACAACTATAACCTATTTGCACACATTCCCCATAATTTTAGTAACGATGTTCTCCTCTACCCCCTTTTTTTCCCCACAACCTTAGTGAATTTATGTACAGATGAGCTCGTTTCATTTTACCCATTCAGCTGTTTAAAGAATAGGTGATTAGTATTTTTTTTTTTCAAATAGATTTTTATGGTCATAGTAGATATTACAGATGACGGATCTTCTTACCTTGCCCAAAAATGACCATATTACTATCAAATCTTGGTGGTGATGAAGTTTTCTGTTCTGGACTAGGTTATAACCCACAGAAGTTTTCTTTTCAGACCGAAGAATTAATTTTCTAAGTGCTTTATTCATGCTGAAGATTGTTTATTTAGAGTGCCATGTTGTGGTTGTTGAGCCTTGGGTTGTAAATTGAGTGCCCACTCATGTATTTGAATGCTATGCTGTTAATTGTTCCTTTTGAAAATTTATATTGTTTTGACAGTCATTATGGCTTTAGTGTCATACTATTTGTAGTGTATATTCTGAATTTATTCTTTATTTTGGGTACTTTTTAGTTTTCTATCTGGCTTCAGAATGAGGTATTAATATTGCATCTTTCTGTAATGCATTAAGCTCTCGACTGCCCTGCTTTGTCATTAGTACTTTATGTTTTTGTAGCCTTAATTGTTAGTAGTATTACACACTGTTATTTAGGGATACCACCATTTGTATGCTACAGAGTTTGACATACCTTATTATGTTTTCAATGAGAGTTTATAAGCTCCCAGTCTTTTTCATTTTTTCCTTTTGTGTCCCATTCAACTGTGTGTAGGAGTTCCCAGGTCATGCTCATGATTTCCCATTTTATGGTTCCGTGTGTCCAATTTATATTTATCCTCTTCCTTTTTCCTTTTGTTTAAAAGTTCACTCTGTATCCTTTAGTTCCCACATCAACTTGATTTCATATGTTTACATACCTGGTATTTTTTTGTTGAACACATTTTTGTGTCATACTACTACCATTTGTTGTGAGAAGTATAATTGAGGTGTCATTTTATTTTATGTGATTTGTTGCAGGAATTGCACTTTTGAGGTACCGTACAATTTTGATTTTTTTTTTTTTTTTTACTTTGTTTCTTAGTTTTCACTTTTTGTTTCACTGTGTGCTGTTTCAAAGATAACTCTATGTTTCAGGTGTCAGGGTTTCTAAGTAATCACTCATTTTCAGGAAGTTTTTGTTAAGAATATTTTGCACTTTGTATTTCAGAGGTCACAGCTTGTAAGCATTAAGGCTTTAGATTGCCTCTGAGTATATGGTTGTGTTACGTAAAGCACCCCTGAAAGCCTGTCTCATTATGAGTTATGGATTTGGTTTTCAGGATATGCCGGTGATCATCCAGAGATAACCCTGTAGGTTTCTGGGGTTCTGCTCAATTTTTTTATATTTCAGAGTTACCAGTTTCATAATCCAAAGTGACATTCAAAGAGTACTTCAGTAATTGTCCCAGATGGCATATCATAGTACCCCGCATGGTGTTCCAGAGTGTCGTCATTTGAGAAGTATGCTCTGCATACTCCTACAGTGTTTAATGTGTTTTGATCTGGCCCAGCGGTGTGTTTGAGTGTAGTGTCATTTCAGGGGCACGTGGAGCGTGTTCTTAGCTGGCCCGACTTTGTGTTTCAGAGTGCGGTGCTCCTGCAATGACAGAGGCCCCTAGCTCGGTAGTCTTCACAATGGAGGAACTGTATTATTACCACGGTATTGTGGGTGTGAAGGAGTGGTGCGTTGTAGCCTCCGGTGTTGCTACCTGCCTGCTGGAGAGACTAACTGGATTATATTTTCTCACTTGTGACAGGGCTTATTCTCACTTGTGTTGAAAGGAGACTAATACTAGAGTCTTACAATGCCAAAATAACAGTTTTGTTTTCCTCTTGATCCCTTCCACTTGTAATACCAAGAGTAAAGTGGTCTCATTGGTAGGAAATATTGGCTGTTTGTCTCGGAGCTTTTGGGTGTAGGTGAAAGTTTTAAACGACTGTTTTTACATTATGAAGACTTGCACAGATGCAGTTATATTTAGATTGTGCACATAAGCACCTATACATATGTGCTGGTGTATTTAGCACACATGCACATGAAAGCATGCAAAAATAGTAATTCTTCAAAAAGTAAGGGAAAATACCGTGTAAAAAGGTTTTCAGGTAATGGAAGTTGGTGGTACTTAGTGTCAAGAAGTTTAGACTGTTATAAGATATTTGGCTTACGGATGTGAACATTTACATAGAAATATGATTAAGTAATGAACTTTAAGGAAAAGAGGGGCTTGTGGTGGATGTTGCTCAGAAGAGTTTACACTTTGACAAAAAGGATTAGTCAGAAGAGATATAAATGTTTTTGACAAAATTTAAGGAAAATATGAAAATGTAATGGTACGTGTTGAGGTGAATAAACCAGCAAGGAGTGAACTGCTGGATTTTTGTTTGTTTGTTTTTATTGTTTTTTAAGCTTAGATGGTATGGGCATCTGAGGCCTTAATCAAGGCCATGCCATTGACATGTTATATATATATGTACTCTCTCCTGAACCAGTTGCCCATTTTATCGACCAACCTATAGGGGTGGATGAACAGCTGGATTTACTGTGGATCAACTGTCGCAACCAGGATTCGAACCTATGCGCTTGACCCAGGGCGGCCCATGGATATTTCATGGTCAGGAACGCTAACTGCTCCACCATATAAGTCCATGAAGTAAAGATACTTGTATGGACATCCTGCAGTCTTTATGAATGCTTCTGCTGCAGACAAGGGAAAGGAGAAGGAGGGGAGCAGACAGATGGAGGGATAAGTCTTTCCCCCTTGTCTGGGTAGGAGTGAAAAAATTTAAGGCCTGGCCTCTAGGGATGTCTCTAGCTGAATTTGGACATATTTGCCTCTCTCTTCTTTCACTACCGGCATATTGCTCCACCTCCATCCACCGACCTTTTTCCGTAGAGTATTTGTCCCTACCTCTCATGTTTACTTGTTCATTTTTCACCTTATGATCATCTTTCTGTGACCATCACTTTCAGAGCTTGTGCTCTTCTTCCCTGTTCTGTCTTCCACAGTTTTCTTTCATTATCATCCATTCTTCTCCTTCCCGTGTCTTGTCATGCCCACACAATTGTCTTCTACCCATCCTTATTCTTCTCCTCCCCTTTCTTCTTCATTAGGTCTAGGACACCTTGGAAGCAGATAGTCACTATGTCCATTTCAGTTTTCTCTCTGACATGAAGCAGAAGGCAGGTCTTCAAGAAGTGTGTTTACGAGTGGAATGATGAATTAAAGGAAGGGTATTAAGGCAGGCAGAAAAGATGAGCAAAGAGATAGGGAGATTCAAGGGTGAAGAAGGGCTGGAAGGATAGGTGGAGAGAAAAGGGGAAGGAGAAAGATTAAAAAGGAATATTGAAACGTTAAGGAGGAAGTGACAGTATAGAGACTGACAAGTTAAGAGGGTCAAAAGGAACGATGGCATTATGAAAAGAAAGAGACATAGAGATGAACAGACCAGAAAAGATGCTGACATCCTGTCACCAGAGTCCTAACTAAGGTGAATAGTTAAGGAGACCTGTTAGCAAATATTGGGAGAGTACCAAATTCCTGGATAAGGAATTATTCAGTAAGCTGTTCACATCATACATATGGCCAAAACTAGAAAGTGCTTCTCAAGTATATTCACTGCACGTAAAGAGGCACAAAGAACTAGTAAAGATCTGGAGGAGGATTACAAAGAT
>JAUTXX010540139.1:0-10679 GCA_032273605.1 Panulirus laevicauda | reverse complement strand
TAAGATGGCCGTGATTAGGGCCTCAGTTGCCCGTACCATCTCACCTTACATAAAAAAAGATTAAAATATATGGATAAGACGAGGCTGGATGAAAGTATCCACGCTGGATAGATTGCATTTGGCTCTAAACCTGCACTACATCAAGTTATGGTTATCACATACAGAACATATGCACATATACAAGTACTCTACACCAGAAATGTATTTTTGAGAATCTTCCAATGAAAATAGCCTTCCTCTCCCTTCCTCCCCGCCGTAACCGTACCGTAACGTGGCAGTAATATGTATATGTGACAGTTGTGTTTCCGGTCTGTACAATAAATATACAACGCATCATTTCCGTTCAGGGCGCCAGGTACAACAACCCCAACAGCCAGCCGAGCGGGAAATGGCTAAATATACCAGTGTGTCCGTGGTGTTGTCTGTCGTGGGGTCACGAACATATTACATTTTTTGGACAAGAGATTTGAAGAGAAGGTAGAGCGAGGAAAGACAAGACTTGTGAAACATAGAAACACGTGTCGTGAGTGGCACACAAAAGGATCACGAAGAAGTTTAAGCGGCAACATATCAATGGTTCCAAACGAGGTTGTTTGTGATAGAGGAACAGAGCTGAATCACACAGGAGAATGACGTACAGATGTTTCCTAGAGGAAAACCTGTAAACATTTCGTATTATCAAGGAGGCGCAAGTGATGTCAGTCGTGTGTTTGGGTTGTTGTATAAGTATTTATAATTTAGGGTGTTGTGTATGCGTGACGGTGACGAAATCAGATAGGCCTAGATATGATCAGTGCGCAAACTGATGGGTACGTGATGCTTCTATCGGGGCTTTAAGGTTTCGAGGTAACCAGGAGTGTTTCAAAGGCTCTTGGATATCTAGAATTTGTCTTGACTGCCTTTTAGTTCCTCCAAAACTTTTGTGCCGCATCGCTTAAGAGCGTGCCTGCCTGTCGTTAGGTTTGTCCCTCAGTATTTCCAGTATGAATATTTCTTGATAGATGTCGTTTCAATTTCGGAAGTGACACAGTCATTGGAAGAAGGTTGTGTCAGGGTAGGTGTTAAGGAAGGCTGCGGCAGGCCCAGTGGCGTTTATATCCAATTAATATGGTCTATCATCAAACTTCATGATGTTTATGTGTAACCTTGTGGTGTGTGTGTGTGTGTGTGTGTGTCACGGTATATCATTTTTTTGTTCCCAGGAACCCATGGGTGGCGGAGGACGGTGGCGAGAGCAGCGCTTCGTCTGGGCAACAGCAGCAGCAGCAACAACAACAGTTGTTACAGCAACAACAGCAGCAGCCTCAGCAGCAACAGCAACAACAACAGCAGCAGCAAGCAGCCCATGGCGGCCACACTGAGGCTCACCGTGCCCACGATCTCCTGGCTCATCAGTATGCTACTCCTTACCAGCCCCCCACCTCACACCCCGCCCACCCCAACCTCAGTGTGGCCCACTCCACCCACAGTGTGGTCCACCCGAGCCTCACCGCGGCTCACCCGAGCCTCAGCGGGACCCACCCGAGCCACAGCGTAGCCTACACCGTCACCGGGGCCCACCCGCCGGTGAACGTAACACGGGCGGTCCAGGGGGTGGGCCAGCACGGCCACGGTGACCATGGCGTGGTACACTCGCACACCGTCCACTCCCTTCACATCAACGCCCACCACGGCCATCCCATGTCCACCACCGCCCACTCGGTGCACTCCATGCCGGGAACGCTGCAGCAGCCATGGGTGGACCCTCAGATGCTGTGGAGCACGCCCACGCTGCCTGGGGTGGGCACCATACCTGGAGGCGTCTTCACTGTGGGCGGCGGGGGCGAGGGGTCGTGTCCTGCCCGGCCCCCGGGGGTGTACGGGCAGCCCCACGCCGCACTCCACCCCCTACATCACATGCCTCCTGGTGATTATCATTATATTTTATTATCTTTCTCTAAGCCTCTCTCCATTTTCCACCCATTCCTTTCGAACGAGGTCAAAGATCAAGGTTCATACAAAACCTCGCGGTGAGAACAACCCGTATTGACTTTCACTGATTTACCCAGAACTTGAAATTCTGACCTTTCGACTCTGTTTTCCATTCTCCAGTGTGACTGGACTTGCCATAAGATATCACGGCAATAACTGGTTCTTGTTACCATCCCCGTATGCTTAAGAATCAGTGTAGATAAGGAGTAGCACATAACGCTTGTTATAGGAACAGCGGCGGGAGCAGCAAAAGCTTTTCAGTAGACTTTTTGTCCTTGTCTTGATCATGTGGAATCTAAGTGGCAAAGTTTATGTCAAAATGAAAGCTTAAGGCAAGCCAGAAACTTTTACTGAAGTCTGTGAGATTACACAGACCGCGACCTCCTGCAGACAAGACATTCGATCAACCTAGAGGTATTTGTGTTTCTTCGAGAACTTGACTTTGATAATTATGATAATAATGATTAATGATGATAATAATAATGATAATAATGATAATAATAATAATGATAATAATAATGATAATACTTCTGCGTCAAGGGTAAAGAATATCGATCTAAATACCTGTACAGATAACTAGTTTGTCTGTGTTTCCTTCTACATATCCATTCATCTACCTAACGAAGTCTTGGGAGAATATTATAATTGCTTCTCTGAGTGGAACAGAGGATGAATGTTATATAGACTATAGTTATTAGTCTCGGCTATACTTATAACGAATAGAAATATAGGTTCTTCTTTCCACTGAGTATACATTAAGCAACACAAATGGGAGTATAAAGTTTACCAAGTCGACGACCATTTGTGTCCAACATTTATGGGAAAACTTTCATATTGTTCTTTTCATGGTTCACAGCTAGAGGGTTGAGGGGTTAGTAGTTTGGGCTTTAGGCCATACAACTACCAGGGTCATTAAGACCGTCGACGTTATGACTTCCACCAACGGAAAGTCTTCAGTACCAATATACTTCAGCGTTGAGGATAACTCTAAAGCCACATGTGCCCTCACCACATATGTGGGTCCTTAGCTACGCCTATGCCAAATTTGGAAGTATTTCACATGGTATATAAGAAAAGGGAGGCGCCCATGTGTGAATATAAGTAGATGAGTAAATGAAATGATAATTTAGCGCTAGTTGAGGAGAGGGTAGCGAGAGTGAGTGAGCTTGGAAAAAAGGCTTTTGTTGACGAGACAACCTGGGGTTGAACTGCATCATCCATGTATCAGTCCAACTCTGGGGTTTGTTTAGGATTCTTTGTTAGTTGATCAGTCTTGATTTACTTCCCCCATGATCTTGTCATCATCTACAAACATATTCAGTGTAGAATGGGAAAAGATGAGAGTAAATGAAGATATGGAAGTGGGTAAGGAATGATAGGAGTTGAGGGAAGCAATGCTGGACTTAAAAGATTTTAATGGTATGGCAAGTTCTGCCACCTAAAGATGTTCAGCCAATCATTTACACAAGACACTATAACTCAGAATGCGTTTGATTTTCATATGGCACTGGTTGATACCAGTGCTTTTGAAGCCTATCTGCCATGGCCCGAACCATATGTGACAAACCAGGTTATAGTTTCACTTGCGCCTCCAGCTCCAAATTACTGCTCGTTATAATCACTTATCATCCTCTTACCCACAGGAAAACTAGAGTAAGAGTAGGTCAAGTTCAGGTTACACATTGAATTACTGGGTCATTATAATACTGCTGCGATTACTTTCGGGGTAGATATGTTGAAAGCTATCCCGCTCCATCTTCAAGATATACTCCATGTGCGCTGTTGTGCCCATCGGTAGCAATGTGTTTTGATAAGAGTATATTTTATTAGGATGACATGGTTAAGCTCTTGAGGACAACATTACGGCCACAGCGTTATTTTCCTTGAACATGACGACTATTAGGAATGACGACCACGCCATAATACCCAAGGTCGTCTCGTCATATTCAAGGGTTTTATCGTCTGGTTCAAAAGTTTAAAAATCTTTTCTTTTAAACAGTATAAACCTGTTTTAGACGATTCCCATAATCAGTTTAAACCTGTTTTTTTACAATTCAGCCTAAAAGTACTTTATGATACTACTGACAAGCTGTATGTACCGTTGAGGATCAAGAACGAGTTCGCGAGATGTTGTAGTTGGTGTTATTACCGGCAGGTGGCGGCGGTGGCTCCAGCGGACAGGCGTCGACCAGCGGCGCAGGCGGCGGGGGTTGGGGCGTACCCCAGCCCATCCAACCCCAGCCCGGTGAGTCACTCTTGTGTGTCATTACCTATTTGTTTGTACCTATTTGTGCGTACGGGATGGCGTTCCACGTTAACGAGGTCCCATCCATGTAAGTAATTACCTATTTATACAGTACTTGGAGGGAGTTCTGTACTCGTGGGGCCTCATCTTCATAACCTCCAAAACTGCCTTACAAGTTCTTAAACTTTGTATATTTTAAGTATTTACAGTACCATTACATTGCTTATGCCATTCATCCACTACTCTGATGATATTACTGATGTTATGTAATTACTCAACTTATTTTCTGACAAGTTTCTTGCATTAATCTCTGTGACCTCTGGTTGCTCTGCCTTTATCTTTCAGAGAAGTGTTACCGTAGACGTATCAAACTGGTTTAGAAATTTGAAGTTTGTGATCAAGTCGCTCCTTACACTTTCCTCTTCCATGCAGGGGAAACCTCCTGGTGTAACTTATCTATCTTAATTCGGATACCACCTTTGTAGCTCTCATCAAGACCTTCGCTGTTATTTCTGTACGCCTCTTTAATTTCAGTGACCAGACTTGAGACACGTATCCCAGTTTTGGCGTGATTTATGGTGAGAATAGTTTGCTTAACATTTCTTTATCCCTAGACTTAAATGAGATTCTGATATTCACCCGCAGGCAGTATATCTCTTTAAAATCCTCCTGTGGTAGAGCTGTGATGACTGGTTAGATGCGGTGTTGACTCCGAAGTCTTTCTCACACACTGATTCTTGTAGCTTGTTTCTTGCGTGATGATATTCGTATTGAGGCCTTCTATCACTTTTCATGTGGTTAGGCTGAATTTCATCAACCATGTGTCAGACAAACTTTGGAGTTTGTCTAGGTTCCATTGTTAGATTTTGCAGTAGTGATTTACTCCTCTTGCGACCATCTGGAAACATATTCCGGTCTGAATCCAGTCTTTATAGATTAAGACTGAGCTCGGTGGCACGTCACTGGTGGCCCCAACATATTTCGAAGAGGCCTTCATCACATGTTTCCTTTGCTCCACCAAGTTAATTTTTTATTCATTAAAGTGGTGTTCAGCCTTTTAATCATCCTCCTGTATGGTAGTGTCATATGGTTTTGGCAGTCTAAGAACACACAGTCTCCTTTCTGTTATCTAATAGGATGCTCACTTTCATAGTGTGAGAGATTTGTTACACATGATCTTTTCTTGAATCGTGTTTTCACTTAAGTAGATTCTTATTAGCAATTGATCATCGATATGTTCTCTGATTGTGAGTTTCCGATGGTTTACAGACTACACACGTCAGAGAGACTATAATTCAGCGCAGTTTATCGAGCCCCTTTCTTAAAGATAGTGCACGACTTTTGCCCTCTCCTATTCCCTTGGCACTGTACGCTCCTCCGACAACATACTGGACGATGTATCTAGCGGACTGTAAAGTGCATCTGCACATTTCTTCCGTGTATATGGAGAAACTTCATTAGGACCCAGCGCCTTATATGGGTTAGGGCACTTTTCTAGGCCTTTTCATTGCTTTCCAGGACCTGTTCCCGATTCTGTCTCCGTGGTGTTGGATATTTAGAGTCTTACTCTGGGAAAACACTTTTGAACACCTCGTTTAGCTCCACGCATATCTTTTCAGCTATACCCTCGGATTCCCTTTGTCTGATTAGTTGCTCTTTAAGCAGCAATTTACTCATAATAGATTTATCGAAAAGTTTACTTGTCAAAGTTTCTCTGCTTCTCCCTTATCTTACCCGTTCTATTCATTCGTATACCTATCCAAATTCAAATGCTGGCTGGCTCTTGTGTCACCTGCATGACCTCCACAGGGCATCCCAAAGCTCTTGCTTTATTAGACTTTTTAGTGAGCTACATCTATCTTTTTTCTAACCTTTTGTTTCTGTCTCCAGTTAAAGGCACCCATCTCCTCTGTCAAATTCTTAGCACCTTTCTGTCTTTTCCAAGATTATATATCCTCTTTAAGTCTTGTTTCCTCTCTGATCTTTTTTGTCATTAATCACATAATCAAACTCAAAACATTATTTCATCACTTGCCATGTTTGTGTATCATATCTGATATTTTCGGTTTTCATATTTTTATAAGTACAGATGAGATTTAGTAAATATAGCGTGTCGATCCCTTTGATTCCAGTGTGCTCATTGACATTCTGATACAGGAAATTTTCCTTTATACACTCTAAGAACTCGTGTCTGCATGACTGTATCTCTGTGAGAATCAAGATTCTCCCAGTTTTTTGTTTACAAATGAATCAGTCATGATTAGAACTTTAACATCTCTGAGATGTACGTGTCTTGCTGCTTCCAACGCCATCCTAATTATTCCTTCATTTTAATTATTGAAAAATTTTTCTCTTTATAGATTTTTTTTTAGAAGAATATAGATTATCAGCTCCTTCAGTAACTCTTCCCATTGTATTCTGTTTGCATCGGCCATCTACCGATATTTTGCCGAAACTTAATATCATCTCTTATAAAGAGGACGCTCCTCACCTCCTCCTTTGCCTCCACTATCCTACCTAGCTATTATCTATCTCTCAGGACAAATTATTTCAGATCTTACCTATTTTATAAGTTTCGTTTGCACTGCTCCAACATTATCAGGTTTATTTTCTCTGATGCGATCCTTGAACTACGTTTTTTTTTTGCCATACTTCGGCAGTCCTTCATCATTCGTATACATTGTTTTCTATTTGCCTTCTGACTGCGTTCTTTACTTCTCTCACATCATTCCCAGGGTTTGTCCACCCGTGATGAACACCCAGTTAAATTCCTCATTATTTAGCAAGTTTCGTAAGTACCTCCTGGTTTTGTGTGTTGGTGTTCGTTTCTGTCTCTCTTAATCTTGTCTTTTGAAGTTTGAGCCAAGTGTCTGTATCATGCGTGCGTGAATTCATACTTAGATTAGGTAGGAAGTCTGGGAGACTCTGTATGAGTGATATGAGCAGTAATTCTCCGTGTTGGGGTAATCAGTAATTAGCAGTTAGTGTTCCCATGCCACTGTAACTTCTGTGATACCTTCCCTAACCCGAGTCCTGCGGCAGGTGTGGGCGGGTGGAGCGGCGGCGGTGGCGGGCGGACGACAGGTGGGGGCGAGGGCTCCCGCTGCGAGAGGTGCCACTACTACTGCTTCAGGGCAGCCCAGGCCATGTTCGTGGCGGGGATCGTGACGGGCTTCTCCCTTCTTGTGGCCGGTGGCATCTTCCACAGACGACACGTGACGCACCTTCAGGCAAGTCACATGTGTCTTGTTTCCCTTCTGAGAGAAATTGACTTTTTTTCATTGCCTTTTCACCGTTTCCGTTTCCCGCTCTAGCGAGACAGCATCAGGACCTGACGACTGAACCTTTAAGGAGAAAAAAATCCTTGTTTGGTTCCTTCCTTAGCTCCTGGTTTATCTGTATTTCTTTTAGAGTTTATGTCACAGTTTTACCCTCTGGAGCAGTTGCTGTATTGATGTGTTTTTTCTTTTTTTACTATTTGACCCATATTTCTGATCTATTGTTTCAGGAATATCTTAATAACTTCTAAATCATTATTAGTTGTGTTGTATCAGTTGGCTCGATGATACTCACGAAATTAAGTAATTCAGTTAGACTTAATACTCACGAAATAGTTATGTAATTCCATTAGACTTTTCTCTTTTTAGTTATATTTCTTCTTGCTTTTGTTTAGTACAAACAGTAAATGTAATCGGAAAATTAAGTCATCAATCTGGTACGTGCAGATAATTTTGATGAATTACGTGTAAGTCCCTGGCTTCATGAGCCAAGCTGAGAGTAGATATTCTATATATGATTTACATGAGACACAGAGCCATAACTGGTAAGACAACAGCTGCATGAACAGTGGCGATTATGGAGGGTTGTAATGCTAGACATCCCAGCTGTCCACTGTGGCCATAAAACACCTTACCCTCTGCAGGTGTTGGTGTACATCGGTGCCATGGTGTCGCTCGTGTGTGTAGTGCTTCTGGTGATATTTTGTGCCATGAACAAAGACCACAGGACTAGACGCGGCGTGTCCGTGCGATACCCAGGTCCCCAGACGGTTGCCGGGGACCCCGAGGCTGTGCCCCTCAGGGCCATAGACGCCACTAATCCCGTGGTGATGCCCAGTGACCTGTCCCATGGGACTCGCCCTGGGGACGGGGGGTCTACTAGTTCGTGCATGGGTGCGTCCACTGCTCACACCGGATGTATGGTCGGCGCCAACAAGCAGAATATGTGCTGCGTTGGTGTGGCCGCTGCTCACAACGCCGCAGGGAACGTCATGGGCTCTGTCAACCACGGTCCTGTGAGCTCGTCCGAGGTGCCACACCATCTGCCACAGCCCAGGCACCCGCCACAGAGGTGAGTGGGGAACACTTGACTTTTTTAAGGGTTAACCATAAAAATGTCTTCCTCCGTAGGATGAAACGAAGCTTTGGAGGAACTCGAGAAGGTAAGCAAAGCTATATTTATTTCAAGCATATTCATCTATATTTATATAACTCTGTAGACACAAGTTTATCTAGTGCCTGTGATCTACTCTTTCCCCACACTACAGCGTGTGGGGCGGTAAATAAAGAGATTTACTGACGGTAAGATACATAGTCATACGCATTCAGTAGAGTGGCTTGCTATGGTTGCTCACAAAACGCCACCGAGAGAGACTTTGGGCTATCAGACAGAGGACACTGGCTCCTTTTTGTAGCTTACTCTTACTGTTCCTATGGGTAGTTACTCTTCTTGCTGGCTTCAAGTTGTGCTACAGAACTGAATAGTGAGCATCCGGAACTGAGACTCCCTTGATCACTGTCACTGTTTCCCATTCTCCCTGACTTGTTTTCCTCTGCAGTTCCTCCTCATTTTACCCTTATCCCTGTTTTCCCTTGCCTCTAAGGCCTTGTTTGTTTCAGTTAGATTAATTACTTATAGTTTCACTAAAGGCCGAACCAGGATAGAGTGTTTACAGACGATGTTTCAGGGATTATTCGAAAGTCTGGAATTGTTTGGAAAATGGGATAATTGAAGACTTTCTAGATATTTTACGAACACTAGACGACGTTGAAGAAAGCAGAAACAGATGCTTACATATATGTCTATGGATACTAAGATAAGTAGCTAGGAGGATGGACCAGCGTTGCATACATTAGGTGTGTGGTGGTGTCCAGCATTATCACCTTTGTCGAAAGACATTTATGAAAATTGGATAATGAAGATATATTGGGTAACTAGATTTTGAGTCACTGGCAGGACACTTACATGTGGTGATGCATTTAAGGTAACATTTAAGGGAAAGCAGCCTGTCATTACGTTATTTTCCAACTCTTGAAACCAAAACTTCTTTCAACTGTAATATAACCTGAACATAATTTTGACTGATTTATAGCATTGATTTTTTTTTTTTTTTGTAATAGGTGGCAATGTGAACACTGAATGTATTTATCAATGCATAGTTAAAGTCTCATGACGCTGATGAACTTATTCTGTTGTATATCATGGCGCCTAGGGCCTCGGATATTGCCTGATGACTGATGAAAACGTTAATTGATATCTGGTAGCACTCAAGGTCTAACGATGACATTTGGGAATCGAGGACACCTAGTATTACCATAAGCAGTTGAGGATATCGGACATTTGACATTTGATGTCATACATTTGGGTACGTTGTGTATGTCTTGATCTCGCAAGGGACGTCTCGTGGTGTCTCGTAGTGCTATGGGACGTCTTGATGGTGTCTAGCAACATGTGAATGACTGCAAGTGGTAGTCTGTACAGCTTGAAGGAGAAGTTTGATAGTTCCTAGTTTCTGTTGGTAATTGATGGCATCGTATGGTACCTGGCGGTATTCTAGGGTGTTTAGTAATATCTCGCTGCCTCTGAGGATGCTTTGTGATGTCTGGCTGCACTTGAGGACGTCTAGTGATTTTGTGGCCCTGAAGTGTGTCTGATACTGTCGTAGATGGCACCTAAGTCCAAACCATTTCGTAGTGTCGGATGAAGCTTGAAAATTTCCAGGTGTGCCTGATGGGACGTGAAGTCGTCTGACATCATCACGTAGTGTTGAAGGACATCTCATGGTGTTGTATGGTACATGAAGACGCGCTGTGGTATGCTTTGGCATTTCATGATATTAGTTTTGTTTAAAGGCACGAAGGACGCCTGTTAGTGTTTATTACTTATTCAAGACAATTAGCAGCGTCTAGTGGCAGCTAAGGACGTGTGGCTTTATTTTATAGCCTTAGAAAACTGCCGTAGTAGGCGACTAAAAGGCGTGGGCTGGAAAACCTCCCCTCCAGTTTCACTTTTTAAAAGAAGAAACAGAGAAGAGGGCTAAGTGAGGATTCTTCCTCTATGGCTCAGTCATCTGCTCTTGACGCTGCCTCGCTTGCGCGGAAATGGCGATATATATGTAGGGGGAAAAAAAAAATTATATATATATATATATATATATATATAGTTATTTATTTATTTATTTTGC
>JAUTXX010540128.1:0-10399 GCA_032273605.1 Panulirus laevicauda | reverse complement strand
TTTCTGTGACAAGTTTTTGACTCCTATAATTCATGATAATTAAAAAAAAAAAGGAATGTGCTATACATTTTAGGTAATATAATTAATATACTGCATATACAGAAAAAACTGATGAAAACTGATTTTCAGGATACAGTGGTTTATACCAATAAATTACAGTGTGCTATCACTCTGTTTAACAATAAAATTGGGGTATTATTTTGCATTGCTTTTAGCATTAAAAAATCCTCAACATTTACAAACACAACTACATAACATCACATTACTTTCAAAAAGTAATGGAGTTAAAACTTCTTTTAAGATGTAATAGCACTACTATTTAATCATATCAGTATGCAAAGAATGATACAGCATTAAGTAACTGTTGAAAACAAAGATGGATTCCCTGGTATCCATGAGAGATTGCTAATTCACAGTCAGCATGTGCATATACACAACCTTGAGACATTCCTGCCAGAATATGGCTGAAAAACATTCTCTGTCAATGCACAGTCACAGTATGAAAATAATAATTCTAAGTGGACTATATAAATATGTATTTACAATAACTTATTTTTGGCTCATGACATTCTTTTTACAAAAATTAATAAGAGTGCAAGAAAATCTATCAAATTCATTAATGTCAGAATATACTATACCTAAGTTTACTTAACTGAAAAATAATTCTCTATGACAGCAATCAATAAATAATACATATAACTCGAAGCTAAACATGGAGATAAAATTCTTATGGGCAATAAGGCACAGGTCATATTAATATTAAATATTACATGTACTTCAAGGAACATGGGTGTCACACCTGCTTTTTGATTCAAACTTTTAATATCATATCAAAATATATTGGTGTGGAAGCCAGTAACAGATGAATGCATCATAAAATGGATCTTGATTAGCATCTCTCCTAAAGCAGGCATGACAAAAAATGAAGATCTACAAAACATTGGATCATGTCCAGCCACAATAAGATAATTATCTAGTCTCATCATTTAGTAAACAAAAATATAAAGTAGTAAAAAATCCTACCTTAAGAAACAATTTCATCAAAGAAAAAATTAAAATATAATTTTTGAGATAATCGATAAGCATGACAAATGTAGTGAAAAATGCTACCATTCTGAGAAAGTTAGTGAATAATTTTTGAGAAAAGTGAAAGGGTATAATTTTTAATAAATCTGCTATACATATTTAGGGATAACTGTTCTGAATGTTTATTATGGACTTATCAAACTATATCCTTGGCACTGACTCTATTCATGACAATGAACACAACTCCATAAATAGTTTTGAATTATATGGTTTTCTCTGTGGAGGGATCCTGTGAACAGCAATTTAGATCCCAAGCTGTATTTAGGGGTAGGTAGGCTTTATTTGCCTTCACCCTAAGGCCCTTTTTCACCATATGGTATCTGTGTGGTGATTATCCAAAGCTCCAAAGGATTCCTCATAATATAGGTCCCTGGATATTCCTAACATTAGGTGGTGCCATGCTGAATTCATGTCTACAAAGAAAGGGGAACAGACAGTAAATGAGATAGATGAGGCAGATTGATTGGTTTAAATCCACATGACTTCATGGAACCTCACCAGAAAGTGGTTTTATATTCTTCAAAACTCCATATGATTGGATTCATTCTGTGAGCACAATAAATGTAGTTAAAACTTAGTTAAGGCAGAGAATTTAGTTTATATTATATATCCAAAAGCATTCTTATGCAGACTCATCGTGCCATGTACTGTCTTACTATGTCTGTAATAATATCTTGACAAAAGTGACTGCTGCAATCCTTAGTGTCCTTGAGCTATTGGTACTAACACACTAGTGATACTTGAAGGTACCATATATATATTATGGGCTGTCCATAGTAGTAGCCCTAATATCATTTCTGTTGGTGAATGGTGATGTACTAGTTGGAAATACAAAAGTTGTATTTTCATGCAACTTCCTTAAGGCTACAAATGAGCAGATAGGAGAATCTTGCACTTCCAGACTTAACATCATGTCCATATTAAGAACTTAGCAATTTTAATTTTAGAGAGAAGCACTGGGTAAGGCTGAAAAGTTTCCCAATAGAAGTCTTGTTTGAAGAAGACTGTTCTGTTGCACTGACACTGCATGTATCTCGCTAACTCTTCATCCCAAGGCATTGACAATTAATTGTTGCGGAAGGTACTCTTTTGAATATTTTAAGTTTGAGTAACCCGATTGTCATAACTTCACTTTTTATGAGACCAAGAAAGTTGAATAGCTTGAGCATGAAGTCATTGTATGAGGAGTGATATAAGTTTGTAACTGACTTAAAGGTTTTAAGCTCTAATTCCCTAGGCTTTGGAGTGCACTTTAATATTATCACATTTCTTATAAAAAATTAATAAAAAATAAATGTGGGCCTTCTTCAGTAAGGCCCAGAGAATCCAAAACCAAGAAATTTTGAAAAGCTTCCAAAAATTGATTGTATAGTTGTTAAGTTGTAGTACAATTAGTACAATCTAAGGCATAGTTGTTGAAGTTATAATACAATTAGTACAGTCTAAGGCAATGAGTTGTCCACAGTTACTTTTTGCGATTTCATATGGATACTCCACTTGTGTAATGCCTAAGATTCTACCTTTAGTTCAGTTTTCTGTAACAGATGGATGAGGAAGGATTGCGATTCAGTACGAGTAAGTTGAAACCAAGGCTGGACATCCCACAGATGTCACAACCATTAAGAAAACCCAGTTTTTAAAGCACTCGCAATTAGAACTTGGTAGGAAGTAAAAAAGTAATTCCTCTCCGTCTATAATTCAGCCTCAGCTTGATGGCATTTATGCTGTGCACTAAAAAAAAGTCCTTTACTGAGGGGAATGCAGGGTCAAATTATATCATTTACCTTTGATAGTCTTCCATGGCTAGGACTCGCTGAATTTTTTTTTTTTCTTTTTTTTTTTTAGGGGAGGTTGACCACAGCAAAACATCTGCCCATTTTCTATAAATTCTCTGAAAGTTCAAAAGAAATTAGCTGAATTTCTCTGCCTTACAAACACTGTGCTGCTATTATGTCATTCAAGCAGAAGATAATTCCTAATCCTTTTTCTATGGAAAGATTTTTTTTTGAGATGGTATTCTTTATATTTAAGAGTAGCTGACTTTACTTTCCCAAAGGTTCTTGTTCACTTGCTCTTTAGGTGAATAGTTGACCCTTTACTGTAGGCATCAGTTCAAATCTACAGAAGGGACAAGGATGTAACGGGCTGCAGATTAAAAGCTTCAACCCACTTGAGACATTTCTTGTAATGATCTCAGAAGAGAAAGAACTGCAATTTCTTTTGCAGGAAGACACTGGTTCACAAATAGAGCTATGTACTTGAGCACTGTCATTACCAGACACAATAACCAGCAGAAATGAACATCACCGTGATGTGGGCTATTTGCATTCTTGAGGTAGCTCTTAACTGCTTGCGTATCAAAGATTCTAGAGAGAGAGAGGACTTTTCCTTAAGGGAAATATCTATTCCTTCAGTTTCCACATAATTCCTAGACAAATAAACTTTAACTTGACAGTTACCAGAATTTCACTGGGTTTATAAACCTAAACCCCCTGGTCTTCAAACAGCTAAAGTTTTGTCCCATTGTGATTGGCTTTCTTCCACTGAATATTCCGTGACTTGTTGATCTCTAGATATGCCATAATACCAGCACAGTTCCTTAAATAAGATCACAATCTTTAATATGAAGGTTAAGACCCTGTTTGCAAAGTACCACCTCATGAAGCCATCCTGGAAACCTATGCTATTTCTGAACCTTTTTACTAAATGAATATGTCAACTTGCATCCAGATCTATGCCAGTTGTCTAGGAACCTGTTGAAGAATGTTTTAAATTTTTGATGGTAGGCATCCAAAAATGCTTTGTTTACAAATTTGTTCAGAGATATGTATGAGCATGCATTTTTTTAAGCACAATATGTTTTTGCCTATGGAAAGAGGATACCAGTGGTATCCCAGTCTCCTGCTCTTTTTACCACCCTGTGTTTACTAGATCTTTGATATACTTTGTTAAACTGGGCTTCTGAATCTAATTGGAAAGTGTATTGATGGTACACAGATACATCCATCCCCATGAGGGTCCTTAATGAAATACTTTCTTTACCCAGACAGAATCTGGCCACATTTACCACAAACGCTTTAACCTACCCCAGACCAGCAACAAGTTGGGTATCTGGGGTCACTTGATATAAATTAATTTAGGTCCAGGAATGCACCTTCTCCCCTGTTGGACTTTGTCGGCAGAAGTCTGAGCCATCCAGAGATACTTTACCTTTACCATTTCTAAACTGGTCTCCACCAAACAGATCTCTAAGAGACAGTTACAATTGCAAGATTTGCAAGGAACTTCCTCATCCAAAGTTCCCACTTTTCAAGACTAGTGAACATAAATAATAGTTTGTAGGCTTAAGAGAGGAAGTCTTCAGAATAAAGAACTGGGCATTGAAGAAGGTAATAAACTATTTGGGTTTGAAAGATCCAAGATGGGTTCTTAGCTTGTGAATAATTACCCCTACGTGAGTAATATGGGATCTCCAAAGCCTATATAAAAAAAAATTCAGTGCATGAATGTCATTGGTTTCCCGTTTGCCATGGTTTAGCCAGCCCTAGCTAGAACCTTAGAATTCTAAAGCACATTTATGTTAATGCTGATTTTAAGGTTTACTTAATGATTTTAGTCTGATGAAAAATGTTATACATATTCTGGCAATGTAGCTACTGAGTATAAGGAACTCTTGAGTTGGTACCAAGAATCAGCTGCTGTACACTTGTATATCTCTGCTGTCATAAGTAGTGACATATTTATTATCATGATTATTATTCTCTTACCAGGGGTGAGAGCCAGTTTTGGTAAAGTAAATGGATCATTTAAATGTCCTTTACATTTGATAGAAAGCATGATATACCTACAAAAGGGAAAGGCCCAAGAAAATACAGACAAGGGCAGGATTTCAATTATTTCCCCATTCATAGATGAACCTTTGGCAAAATAGCAAGTGTGTGACCTTGGACGGATTCTAAGTAAAAAATACTACATTCATAGCACTGGCACTTATAGCACAAAATATGTCACTATTTTCTGTTGTTAGGGGATGATGAATATAAATGCTGGTCATCTCATATCCTCAGCTTTTAAATGACAAGACAGTACTAGGTTAGGTAAGCTAGACCAACTGACAGGCTGATTTCAAATCACATTCACATTTTCATTGCTTTTATGTTCAGTGAAAAATACGACAAACAGTATATTGTGGTCTATACTTTCTATCGACCTCCGAGGCTTAATGTTCAAAGGGATGAGTTCGCATCTATCATAACTGTTATTGAATTGTGTTTTCTTTGCAGTGCAATGTTATGTAGTTAGAAGTCAAAGGGGCAATACTATGACACTTTCCCTCATCACGACTTTTCGTTCTCATAAAAAATGGCACTGAAGTGCCACACTGCATTATCTGAGTGAAAACGCTGATGAACAAGTCCATGTAGCCATTAAAAATAAGTAAGCATTTCACCAAAGTGCATCCAGAGCATGTGAATAAGGGGATGAGTACCTTAAAATGAAGAGTGAGGGATTCAGAAGAACTAGATTGATGCAGGAAAGATGTTTTCAATGGAAGTTGAACAAGGTAGTTGAGGCCATCTAATACATACCATTACAGATTACAAAAGAATAATAAACCCCACACAATTGGAAACTGATCAAGCCTTGGCTGCTTGAAGCTACACATCTCATTATGAATGAAAGCAAGAAATTAAGACAGATCTGACTTTCAAACAACCCCATCCAGCATGGAATACATGAGTTGGCAGTATATAAATAGAACCAGGTAACTGAAAGCCTTCACACTTCCCCTTTCTTTTATATCAAGATCATTATCATCTGAAGCTACCTGAAGGTCACAGCTAATGGACTTTGGAATATATGCTTAGGGAATCTCTGGTGAAAAAGTGTCTTTTGTTGGGCAATGCAGACTGCTGTGTTTTCCAGTTTTTTTAAGAGACAGAGTTGTAGTGGAGCATGCCTGCTGATGTAAGCATTAATGGAGCCAGAGTCATGCTTGGCTCTCTTGTTGGCTTTACAATACTCATTATGCAAATGAATTGTGATTTAGTTGGAACACATTGAATTTTCCACCAAAAGACACTTACATAAAAACAATTCCAGTGTGTCTAAGTGCAACCTTGGCAAGTATGATCAGTATTGTTAACTACGGCTGGTTTTCTCTACCATATTGTTTTGATAATTGTTTGTAAATTTTGATGCTTCATATTACAATCTGCTGTTTTACACTTACAAACAATGGTGGTCAAGGGAAAATATGCTGATGCAAGTGCTGGAACTATTTAAGTCGCTGAATAGTAAGAATATCAAGTTTTAGAGCAGGGAGTCTAAAATCATTCATAACAGAGACCACATGAAGGCACTCATTGCCAGAGTTGGCCTTTGGGGTGGAAATGTTAATATGGGAATATCTGTACTGCACAGACTGAGTAAAATACTGGGTGATGATTTAATCAACAGTGAGCCTACGACAGGACATAATAGAGCATCTCAAGTGTACTTGAAAGTGAATTTCGGTGTTACTTTCCAAGGATTAACACTGAGAGCATTCAAATAGCCATCAAGTAAAGCCCCTTCAAATGTAAATTGGGTGTTCTTCCTGGAGATATTCAAGAAAACCTTTGGAACTAACAACTGTCTTGGCAGTGAAATGGTATTTCACAGGCTGAGCATTCCCAACTTCTTGGTCAAGATACTTCCTCTATTGCTTTGGACCAGCCATGTAGCTCTTTAAATCCTCATCCTGTTTTCAACTATTTACCTTTGAATCAGCATTCTGTGCCTCGGTTGTAAATGCTAGTTGCAAACAAGGAATTGCAGGTTTTCCATTGAATTACCAAGTGACCGGACAGGATAGTTATGTATCCTAATTAATTTGATGCTGGATGAAAATTACCTTTAACTTCTTATTTATCCTTACTCATATTTTATGAAATTTGTTAAAATATGATATAATTAAAAATACTTCTTTCACTGCAGGCTACTTTAAATTTAGGCTGGGTAATGAGGTGAGTGCCACCATTTTAGATGGATAATGATAGTAATGGGGTTAGAACCCCCTAGGATAAGCATAAAACCTGCTAAATCTTAATGATTCAGCCAATTTCTCTTTGATTTGACTATTTCAGAGCATTCTCATCCCTGTACTCTGGGAAAGGAAATTATGATCCAGACAATGCAAAATACAACTGTTGTTTTGAATGCTGGCTTGATTTGCAAGTTCTCACTGATTCTTGATCATGAGAGTAAAGTGTGTTTGAGTGTGTGCAGGTAAAGAGTATGAGTGGTTCCATGTAACGCTGGGTCTTTCTCAAGGGCATGTCATGTCGTCATGAATGTTTAATCTGTTTGTGGAGAGGGGTAGTGAGGGAGGTAAATGTAAAGATTTTGGAGAGAGGAGTGACTTTGAAGAATGTTGGAAGTTGGGGAGCTTGAGTCAGATGCTGTTTGCAAATAACACTGCTCTGGTTGTAGACCAGAGTAAAAAACTGCAGATAATGATGTCCGAGTTTGGGAAAGTGTGTGAGAGGAGAGAGAGTTTATTTAATGAGGTTTGTAGCGGAAGAGTCTAATTTATGTGTAAGTTTGAGTGGAGGAAACCTAGTGAAATTAGGGTAATTTAGATACCTGGGAGTAGACATGGAAACAGTTGGAACTATGTATGGGAGTTGAAGTAAATAAACCAATGGATGGGTGAGGGAACAAAGGTCCTGAGGTCATTGAGGAGTGTATGAAAACAGGTTACTCTGTCATTTCAAAAATGGGTATATCTGATGACGTAATAGTGTCGATGGTACTGCAGGGATGCAAGTCAATAACCCTAAATGCTAAAGTACAGAAGAGGGTAGATATATTGAAAATGAAATGCTCAAGGGTAATATATGATGTGAGTAAGTTTGATCAAGTAAGGAATGACACTGTGATCAGTATGGTGGTAGGCAGAGTGTTTGAAAAACCCGAACAGTATGAGATGAAATGGTTTGGATGTATGTAGACAATGAGTGAAGAGACTGACCAAGAGGATATATGCATTAGAAGTGGAGGGACTAAGACTTCTAGAAGGGTATGAGATGTAAGAAGGGATTGAAAAATGCTTAGATTTATTGGGACCAGGGCATACAGGGGGTGTGAAACCTGCATGGGATAGTGAACTTGAAAAAAGTGGTACATGGTGTGATATTATGTCAGTGGGCTCAACCAATGTATATGAAGTGGTCAGAGTAAACCATGGAATGGTCTGTGGGGCTTAGTTGTAGGCAGGAGACCTGGTGATGGTGCATTATATGTGATAACTACATTTGGATGTGAACAAATGAGTGCTGTATCCTTGTCTGTTCATGCACTACCCCATTAACATGGAATATGGGTAACAAGCAAAATAATAAAAAGTAAGGAAATTACTTACAAACATATGTAAACACATGTGACCAAAATGTGTATATAATATTACAAAACAATCATATTCAATGAAATACATAAAAAAGGACCAAACATATTAAAACTGTTTACAAACATTTACAGGCCAATCATCACACCCTAAGTTCACCATGTAGATAATGGCTGGGTTTCTATTAGTGACTTAGAGTAACGAGTCTCCTTTGACTCCCTCTGTTCCACAAAATGCATCATGAAAACTGAAGGCTGGTCTCTTTATGGAACATTTCAAGGAATTTTTTCATACTTAAACCAACCTGATTAATCCATTCTTCCCAATGGGAATGAATTCCACTGACCTGAGGGACTGTGGTTTATGGTTTAAAAGATGTTTTGGAAGGAGGTAAGTAAAGTGTGAAAGATAAGAGAACAAATAGGAACATCGATGAAGGGGGTAAAAGGGGAACTGATAACATGTAGAGATAGAGTTAGTATTTTGAAGGACTATTAAATGTTTTCATGATAGAGTGGCAGATGTAGGGTGTTATGCTTAGAGTGGTATGCAGTGAGAGAGTCATGGAGAGTGGTTTTGTGAAGAGAGAGGCGGTGAAAGCCTGGCAGTGAAATGCAGCAATGTGGTGGAAGTGGATTATATTGCAGTTACATTTATTAAGATACCTACACGCATAACTGAAAAGCACTTCTTGATGAACACGTTTGTCTTATAAATGCAATCATAAGCATAAGCACAGTATATTGTACTCTGAAGTTGTCCATACATGGTTTGGGACTTATCAAATCAAATGCTGCACATTTTGCACTTTTTGGGGGTTCATTAGCGGTTTACCCAATATGCAAAACCTGTGAACCGCACTATACAGAATCAGTAATACTGTCTGTTGTTTAGATTTGCACCATCAGTTGGAGGGTTGTAGACTGTGTTTCTATGTTAATAGGGGAAAACTTATCAGAAGAAAAAAAATAATTCCAAGGTCATTATCTATCCACCTGTGGACCTTTCATTAACCAGACTCAAAGAGTCTTAAACCAGACTCAAAGACTATTAAAGGGTTTGTACTTGCATTTACTTTTGTATCATAATGGAGACAATTTTGAGGAAAACCAGTGACACATATTAACAATCCCTTTTGGCTACAAAACTCTTCACATAAGTCTGAGATTACAAACTGTTTCCTTAGATAAAACAATGGTAATAATAATAAATAAAGAAATCATTAAGTAAAAATACAGCCAAAGGCAGAAAACATGGAGGGAAACAATATAGGTTATTAATGATCTTAGTGCTTGCAGTAGACTGTATGAGCTTTTGAATGTACGCAATGCAGTTGTAGTGCCAAACTGCAACTCAGAGATGAGGAATCTCTCATGGCAGTAGTGAGGCTAATGCAGTAGTTTTTTCCCAAAACTGTTGGATGAGACTCAAGTGATGGCTGCTGAGATGTAAAACTCTAGTGTGTTTATCACCTCTTGATTGATGATGACAGAGGGGCAGATAAGAATCATGCATGTTCTCTTCTGCATCTTTACTAGCAGCCCACTTTGTGTGGTGGATAGGCAAAAGGACCAGGAAGGAGAGGCAAGTATGAGAGGACCCCAGTTTTTGGGTGTTATAAACCTGTAACGAAGGCTTCTAAAAAGTACTATCATAATGGACTACACCCCAATCAGCCATACCATAATAGAAATTGGAAAACTCCCCAGCAACATAGAATTTAAAGCATAAGGAAATAGAAAACAATGTTCACAGAGATAGAGTGATCATAAGAAGCTTCTTCATTGGCAAACCAGGACAAACAAAAGTGAAAACTGATAGAACAGAGGCATAAACCTGTGACTGTATATGATAATTGTGGCCATTAGTGAATTTATTATGGCATCTCCCATTGTTAGGTATCCTAAGATCCATGGCAAACAGTTC
>JAUTXX010540118.1:1083-16207 GCA_032273605.1 Panulirus laevicauda | reverse complement strand
AAGATAATTCAGTTATTTCATATGTGTGCTACTATACATATTTAAAACAGGGTACCTTCCTAAAGCACTATGGCTACCTAACGACAAAGATCTAGCAGTAACGATACAAATATATGCTTAAGCATTCTAAAGTCAGGAGACCAAAGAAAGAGTTAATGAAGATACTGGGAGAAAGCTGAGTGGGATGTTTTGGGAAAATAAGAAACAGTACTGGAAGGAGTGAAAAAGGAAAGAGGTGAACGTAAGAGTGGAACCCTTAATGTGTAAGGTAAGGAAGGGGAGCTACTGAACCAAAGAGAGTTTGTGAATCAAAACGATAAAGTGAAAGGAAGATGCAAAGAATATTTTGAAGAACTGATGAATGTGGGAGAGGGTGAGGCAGCAGTTGTTACATGCATTATATGCATGAGTATGGAGGATAAAAGGAAAAGGATACAAGTGCAAGGGTCTATCACAAGAAAGGAGGTTAAAAATGGTGATGATGATGTTGAAGGTAGAAAAGGCATCTGGAGTGGATGGAATTATGGTTGAAATGCTCAAGGATGGAGGAGAAATTGTGACAGAATGGGTGCAATTGATATGTAATTTAGCAAGGAAACAGAATGTTGTGCCTGAGGATTGGGTGAAAGCTGTTATTGTTCTTTTATTCAAAGATAAAGGTGCTAAAGATGTATGCATTAATTATAGGGGAATGAATCTGTTAAGTATACCATAAAGAGTGTATGCAAGAGTGTTTATTGATAAAGTAAAGGAAGTGACTGAATGCAGAATAAGTGGGGAGCAAGGGTTTTTTAGGAAAGGTAGGGGATGTATTGCATCATATTTTTGGGATGCAAATGTCTATGGAAAAGTACCAAGCAAAAGGTAAGAAGTCGTAAGCACCTTTAATAGATCTGGAGAAAGCATATGAGAGAGTCAAGTGGTACATTTTCTCGAATGAGTTAAGGATATATGATGTAAGGGGAACAATTGTTAGATGGTGTGAAAGCCTTCTACAGAGTACCAAATGCTTGAGTAAGAATGGATGGAGAGTAGATCAAAGGTTATGTTATGCATGTGGGTGTAAGGCAGGGCAGTGTGATGTCGCCGTGGCTTTTTAACACATACATGGAAGGAATGATAGAGGTGAAAGCAAAACTTGGGAAACGGGATGCAGCGTTGGAGTGTGGTACAGAGGTATGGTGGCTGATAACAAGCCTGTTTGCAGATGTTATTATGCTGTTCACTGAAAGTGAAGAGTGAAGATTTGCGACTGAAAGTAAATGCGAGTAAAAGTCAAGTAATGGTCTCTGAAAAGAAATTGAAAGCATACACTTGGCAAAGCCACACAGAGAGAAAGAAGAAAGTGTCATAAATTGTGTTATAGATATAGGAGAAGGGGAAAAGAATGGAAGGAGTGAGAGAATTTAAGCATTTAGGAGCTATCTTGGGTAAGTTTAGTGATATGGGAGGAGAGATAAGAGCAGTGCAGGACAAAAGTCAATGGGTCCCGTATTAAAATAATTAAGCATATAGGTGTAAGTATGGAAGTGAAGAAAGGATTAAATGACAGCATAGGCCTCCCGACCCTCATCTATGCAGCCGAAACATGGACATGGAATGAGTCTGTGGTCAAGAATCCTGGCTGTGGAAATGAGCTCTTTCGGAGGAGCATGTGGTATGACTACATGGAATGGAGAAAGAAATAAGGGGTGTATGAGAGATGTGGTATGGCAGGGAATGGTAGAGTGAGTGAAACGTAATATTTTGAGGTGGTTTGGGCATGGGGTAAGAATGCAAGCTAGGGTGTTTACAAGAAGACTGTACTATAATGAAATTAAAGGGATTGGTGAGAGAGGGAGACCACATGTGACATGAGGAAATGGAGTGAAAGAGTACTGGAGACTCTTTTGCTATGGCTATCCCCTTGATGGAAGTTCCTGGAGGGAATGGGCATCACTTTTCTTACAGAAATCATACACCTATCTTCCTTTTTTCATATCCTGCCTTTCCACTTTAATGCCCTCTTTCTTTTCATTCAAGGCCTGGCCACGAACTAGAGCACACCTTTGAAAACGGGAATAAGTGGGAGTCAAAACCTAAACACGGGACTTATCTGCCAAGTGGTTTAAAAACTTAACCACCGGGTCATCCTGAAACATAATACTGTACTAGACATATAGATGAAAAGTTACAATCCTTGAGTAAGAGACATATATTATAGATGCTCTTCCTAAAAAAACAGTTCATAAGAAGAGATACTGTATTTCTCTAGGGTAAAACCTCTATTAAAAGTTGAATTTTTCTTTATCAAATTATGGTACACTTTACTATATCACTGTTTTAATATGTACATCAAACAGATCATTGTAGTGCAAAATATAGTTCAGTATAGTTACAGTTGCTTTAGCACACCTTAAGTAAGGAAAAGGGAAGAGGGTGGATAATCTCTTACTAATTACACTAGTTATGATAACATCCTATTAAATACTAAATTAAATTAAGTAATGATCTAACTGCCTGAGATTCAATGTCCAAATAATATGTGCTGCAGAAAGAACATTACTGTTCAGAAATATAGTCTCAGCGAGTCTCTAATATTTACACCACGATCACAAAGTGTACAGCTATAATGCCCACAGGAGAAAAAGTAGAGGCTTGCTTGACTTGGATTTGAGACATTAGAGAAGTTAAAGATCTTCAGAAGTTTCATTTTCACTGCGGTGATATAGTAGCTATAATTTTTTCTACTTCACTGAACTTAGATATTCGATTCATATGAAAAGTTTGCTCCATTCAGGCATGACTATAAAACTGCATAACTTGTCTAAGACTCTCCTAAGCATGGGAAGTGTCATACACTGAGAGACATTTTTTCTAGTCAAGGTGATGGGTTGAAAACATACTTTCATCAAAGACCAACACTGGTTTGGAAATGGCAGCCAAATGGTGTCATCATTCTGATGCAACCATTTCTCTACTTCCTCTGTAAAAATATCTCTCGCAAACTATACTAAAGGAAGCCTGAGCCACACATACAAAAGATAGGAAAACTCTTCCCACTCATAACGAACATTCCACCAAAAGCTGCTTTCAACTGACTAAAATGATATGTACAATGTCTTATTGGCAGTAGACTAGATAGGTGATTGCTACCTTCAAATCAAAAGCTACCGTCAAATCTACCTTACCATGTGTTCTATTCTTGTCTGTCATTAGGGATGTTCTTTTATTATCTGTTTACATGGCATGATGTAATCCATGATTCATTTGCTGAATGAGGTTACGTGTAGTACATGGAAGATGTGAATATAACCAGATTCACCAAATTGTTAATCATCTACATTATGCTGAGAGGTTTTCTCCAAGGTGAGTAACAACCCACCTTCGTAAACAAGTCTGCCTGTCTCTAATAGGTGCAGACACACAAAACTCTGTGGAACTATTCTTGGAATAGTGGCAGTAAACTTCATTGTGGCTAATGTATAGGAAACCATATGATATTCCCCATTCCCAACTATATACTTAGTTGTATTATTATCATTATTATTTTATTTGTTATACTAAATCGCTGTTCCCCACATCAGCAAGGTAGCACCAGGAAAGAGACGAAGAATGGTATTATTATCATTATTTTTATTATTATTATCATTGTTCTATCAACTTTAATATCATTATATAACCCAAGGTCATTTTTCCAGGGGTTCCTGCAGCTTTCAGGCTTTGCTACAATCACTAGCATGGAAAGGATGGACACCTTTGGAGCGAGAAGTTCTTAGATGAAACTGTACTCTGATGATACAGCATCGTCAAAGGTAATTATTTTCTTGTATTGGAACCACAAGCAAGCAAAATCTGGTAAAGCCCACAAAACAAATAGACTCAATGATACCTTAACTTGCATACTAATGTAGCACAGGAACCATCAGCAATTGTAAAAATGCAAGCAATGTCACTTTTGCATAGCTTACCAGCAGGTTTGCTGAACTAGACAGTGTTTTTCAACCGAGAAAAGCAAGTCTACTTGCTGTTCCTTAGAAAGAAAAGCCTTGGCTTCTATTTTAATAGTCCCACAAAACACCATAACTTTGCTGTGAGATTCTCTGTATTTTAAAGGGTAAAACATCTGGTCTTGATGTTCCGTATAAACTTCTGCACTGAAAAGTTCAGTGAACACTTGGCTGCGTGTTGGGGATCATTGTCACATATAGGAATGTTTCTTAATTTCTTTTTCTTTTGTACACTGTTACTAGTAATCCTATCTCAACATTTTTGAGCCCACTGAATATGAGTTCCATATATAGTTGCCCCTTCAACGAGCCACTTTTATACTGTGAATTGAGTAACACAACAATGCATTACAGTGGTTGGGAAACTAAGCCCTTACTGTAGTTTCTTTAGCATGTTCCAGGTTACTGAATATCTAGGAATCCCTCTGAGTGTGGAAGCACCAATCTGTTTTGTGCATTTCAGATTGTATGCACATTTTCTTTGTTTTTGCTATAACAAAAATAAAAGATCCTTTCTAAAGGAGACTGATATCATGATGAAGACTTGAACCATATATCTCTATTTTCTGCAATCAATAAGTACTTTTCCAATCATTTCATTTTTAAGACTCAAATGGCTCTGAGTTTTGAAAATAAAAAAAAAAAAATAGGAGCAGTGGTGATATGTACTTTGGTAAGAATTCAGATATGAAAAGGATATGTGGTATGAAGAAATCACTAAAAAGGCACATGGATGAAAGGCTTTTAGGATGGTTCAGTCAAGTAATATGTATGGCAGATGATTTGTTGATCAAGAAGATATACAGCAGTACATTTGAGGGTACTGGGAAGAGGTAGGCCACAGAAAAAATGAACAGATGTTGTGAGAGGTGACTTGGGTGGGCTCTGGGCAATTTAGGTGAGGACATCAGAGAAATGACTAGAGATTGGAAGCAATCTTTTTTTTTTAAGAACTTGCGAATAGAGATTGTGGGAGTGGAAGTTAATTAATCAACTTTACATAATTAATTTACTATTCTAGATAAAATATTATGAACACTTTCTTGTTCATCTTTCTCACTCATGAAATTTTCAGCAATCTTGCTGAAAACCTATAAGTTATATTGCCAAATTTAATAGTTGCTCCTATCACATCTTCATTAAGAAGGCAATTAAAGATATGGCTTCTTGAACCTAGGACAAAGTCCACAAATGTATTTAAGACAAAGTCCTCATGGTTTTCATATCTAAAACATTTTTAGGACAAAGTCCATACGAACACTGCCTTTCACTTGTGAAGTGACCATGGAGTGGTTATTCCCATGAATGAAATGCATGAAATGCATTGTAATGGCAACGCCGAACACAATTCCAGCTTAAAGTTGAAATGGTCAAACTCAAACCTGCAAGATTCCTTTAATTATCTATCTTCCTGAGGACCACGTCCCTTGATAGTAATTTCACAGCAAAAGCAATTAATAGTAGAACACTCTGGTGCAGTACAGGAACAAGAGCAGCTAGTGCAATCACAAAGTGGTTTGGTACTACAGATAGAAGGAGCTGAGCAGCAACTGCTAAGGGAACCGCAAGAATCCTGGCAACAGTTGTCTTCACAAATGTTCCACCTTGAGCAGTCTGTGCACATCTCACAGCATTCTAAATGAAGGCAACTGCATCCCTGGAAGACAATTCAGTAATCAATGACAGCGAAGTTGTCTTCAATCTCTTTTTAAATGTAAGGAACTCGGCAGTAATAAGAAGGGCTTCATGTGGGTAGGTGAAACTTAGCAGGACGAGTGTGATTTGGAGCTTCTACGAGGAACCTATGGGGATGTGATGGAGGTGGGTAAAGCTTGGAAAGGATGAAAGGGACTAAGCAGATATGAGTGGGACTTGACTGAAGAGTTGAAATAAGTAGTGATGGGTAGGATGGGTTTAATATGGAAGGAAAGAGGACAACGTTGCTAGTAGGCAAAAGTTGGTATTACAGAAATGAGCAGGACTTAGGGCTAATAGTTGAAATTCTGGAGGAATGGGTAGGATTTGGCAGAGTTGGATGGAGCCTGGAAGGATTGAGTGGGATGTAAAGGTTAAGTACAGCTGAGTCCTGATTCATTTCCTGTTTCACATATACTATTCTGCCTGTAAACTGTTCAGACATTTCAGGAATCCAGTGCTTTTCTACTTGTTTTTAACTGAAAATTCAATCTCTTTCTCAGTAGAAATGACTTCCTTCACATTTACAAATTTGTACGCTTTGCAATTCAGATGGTGCAGATGTAACATTTCAGCGCTTGGTAGAACTGACCGGAAACTTGCCCGGAATGGGTAAACCATGGCAGGGGTGGGAAACCTGTTAAAGATGACCAGAACTTGTTAGGAAGGAAAAGGACTGGCAGGGATTCATTAACAACTCGACAGAGATGGATATAATTTAGAAGTGATGAATGAGGAGCGATAAGGAGGGGTGGGAACTAGTTAACATAGGTGGAACTAGGAGATAAAGTTGGCTTAATAGAAATGAGTGGGACTTCGAGGGAGTGGGTTATTTTTGGCTGGAATGTGGTAGAACTTCATAGGTATGGGTAAAGTGTTGAAGGAATGGGTTGAACTTAACGAAAGTGAATGAAACTTTCCAAGTTTCATTAGAAATCTGACATAGATCAGGAAGACTTAATATGGATAACCAAAAGCTGATATGGATGAGAAGGAATTTACATAGATTAGTGGAGCTTAGTAAGGATACAATAAACTCCAGGAGTTCAGTGGATCTTAGTTTGATATTTACAAATTTTGCATCAAGTGCTACTGAAGCTGCTTTTTGCAAGCAGTTCATTGTCACAGATTCCATGATCTTTTACCTAGGTTCTGGGAAAAAACTGTGCAAAAATAGTTAAACTAAGACTAAAGCATCAGAGATTCAGAGGGATATACTATAACATGACACACGGTATGATTCGTTACCCACCTTACATGCACTTGGCTTTGTGGATATCAATACTGTGAACTTTATTTTTATGTCGTCTACCTCATTCACTTAACAAATAGTTGTGTTTTAGGTTATTTAGGTTGATTCTAGGTGAGTATATCATATATTTTGTTATTATTCTTTGAGGTCATGGAGGTAAAATTGGTCAGTTTGGAATATATCCCCTAATTCTACAAGTGCATATCATATATTTTATCATTCTATAATGCTAAAGTGGTAAAATTGGTTGACTTGGAATATACACCATTTCTTGTATTTAAACTAATTTTTGTAGTTCTGTGTAGCCTCATGAAACTAATAGTGTGCTGCAGCTGGACACTGGCAAGGAGGGACAGAACATAATAACGATGTGAGGATGACGGGAAGGATGGGTAGGATTGCCATGGAAGGGAATTGATGTAAAGGGATATTAAACATATTAGTTTCATTATGCAATTATACACTTAATTTATCAATTCATACAATTTGCTTATTCACTGCAAAAAAATGTATTTGAATGTTTCTTATAATGTCTATATCACTTCATAAGATTTTCATCACCATTTTGTTTATCATCTTTCAGACGTGACTTTTTAGTCTTGCTAAAGCCAATAATTCTCTGAAATTACTCACAATCTAGCACTAGGGCAGAAAAACTATTTCTGCATTAATATGCAGAGTGAATATAGTATGAATCAACTCTAGATCAAGTCTTTTAAAGTTTCTTCCACCTGATGGTATAATTAAGGAACCAGATAAGGTGAAGGATTTTTATGAGATTTATTGGACCGCTCATACATAATACTCCTCTTTTGGTTTAGTATTCTTCATGACTCAAGAACACACAATGCCTATTCAAAGTCAGAGTATATGAAATATCTGTCAGTCACAAATGGCCTTTATAAAAACCATTGCTGTGTTTACGAAAAAATGACATACTTCATTAATCACTATAAAACATATTGCTTAATATTATTTCTTAAACGTTTTGTATAAAAATATTGCTTATTGCCATTACCTTTCCTAGTATACTGCTTTTGATCGCTATTATTGGGTTTTACAATATTTATTAGAAATCCTCATGCCTTAAGTGATAACCATGAAAAATGCACCAAATTGAATCTGATTATGTTTTTAATGATGAAAATTTATGAATCAGACAGTAAAAAAAAAATTCAGCATAGATACTTACATGGTAAGTATCTATATTCTCAATATATCTTATCATAAACCTTTACAAAAGCACAATCTCAGTTATATATCTTACCTGTTCTCCTTTGCAGCAATAGTCTAGTAACGCAGAACATGATGGCTTGGTACCACAGTTGCAGCAAGCTTGAGCACAGAGCAATCCAAGTTCCGCACAATTACAACATGGTACATAAGGACACTGCCCTCCACACATTCCTTTCTTCATAAAACACTGTCTTATGCTTAAACCTGCAAAGCAGTACCAAATATAAACTGATGGCATATGTAGTATTTTTGATATTTTTCATACTCAAAACTTTCATTATATCAAATACACCAAAGAAGCACCTAGTATATTCAGTTTATCAAACTACATCATCGACTTAAGAACAGAGAAAGATGCTTTCACACTAAAGCAATAAAATCTTAGATTTCATTGCTAGAATGATAAACATACAAGATATTGAAAGTTGGAAGATTCCATACTCCATAAACCTCTTAACCAATCTTTTAACCCCAGTCTGATATATATCCAACTTTAATCATTCAGTCACCATGAATGGAAGATCACTCCTACGTAACAAAACACCAACCATTCTAGGGAATCACATATGATACACATATGACATTTTTCCCATGCCAAAAACATCAACACTAAAGCAATAAACAAAGTAAATGCCCTCAGGACATTGGCTGTACAAGAAAATGAATCTCTTAGCATTCTCAGAAAATAATCAATTTCCTCTATCCTAAGCTATACCTCCCTTGCCTCGCTATCCACCCCTCAACAGCAAATATAACAAAGCTGCAAACCACACAAAATTGAGCATTTAGAACAATCGCTGGCAGCCAAGAAACCACAAACACTAAACACTTTCACAGTGAAATGCACATCCTCCCAATAAAGTCCCCCTTCAACATGCTCAGCACTTAATTCTTCACAAAAGCAAACCAGCCACCAACCCTCCAGTAAAATTAAGAAGGTTAAGCTGGCTGCAACTTTCAGGAACCTCTTCTCATGAATTCCCTCATCCCCAACAAACACAACACTTACAAATCGGACACAGGTTGAAATTACCCGACAAGCATTATACAACCACCACCTCAACTCAGACTTAAATTTTTTTATCATCCCACCAGACATTCATTCATCTAAAACTACACTACCTAGACAAACATGAGTCATGCTTTCCCATTTACACTCTGAACATCACTAGCCATTTAATGCTAAACACACAAATTCAAAACAACCCCAAGACCCTTCATGGCAACAATGCAACTATTGCAATGAAGACACTGAACATGTAATGCTTAATTGTCCAAAACTTACCACACTGACGCACACTCACAATATCACTACACTTTATGACCTTTGGCCCTGCTTTGTGGACATGGCTGGCTTCCTAAGTGCTTCAGTAGCCCCATAAAGATACCTATTTATATTTACCCCACGACCAATTTCTATGAAAAACTCAAGGTGTTGTCCATGATCTTTCTAAAGGCCCCTGCAGCCCAGGGCTGAGCTACTTCCAGTAGAAGGAAAATATAAGATTCCTTTGAAGTTAGAAGTTCTTTGATAAGACAGTACACTCAGTGATACAGCCTCACCAAAGGTAACTTTTCACTCAGTGTAAACTCAAGCAGTCAAATTCCAGTAACACCTAACAGTAAACGGACTGAACCAGGGGATATGAAACAGCCGAGAGAAACCATGGAAATATCTGTGGGTCCTGATTGTGGACAGGAGGCTGTGGTTTTGGTGCACAGCACATAATTTGTTATACCCAAAATGCAACTTCCATTTTGAAGACAATAAACACTTCTTAATTGTCCTGTTTTCTCTTCGTACAGGCAAACACATCACCCCACTTCTTGACCTTGACCTGTGGTCCCACCCTGTGGATGAAGTGAGCTTTCTGTGTGCTGCAGCAGCTCCAAAGAAAGCTTTCCTTGGGCAGGTGAATAAGGTAAGTGCTGATCTACCAAAAGTATGAAAGACAGGTCACATATGGTATTATTCAATACGACAATTAACTTACCAATGATAATGAGGACAACATAAACTGCAATAGCAATACAAAAGATGGCAGCAAGAGGCAGATCCCAGGATTTGGAGGGTGCAAGTGCTACCTTGTCTACGCCCATGTTCGACATCTCTGTTAAATGAAGGAAAACTAATTTACATGGAGTGAAGGTAATTCTAGCTGCTTTTGATTTATTGTAGTACAGAATGAGCCATTAGCTTCTTGTAAGGCTACTTTATACATACATATTTACCAAATGAAGTAATCTACAAGCTGTTGAAATAGTAGAGCAGGTCATTATTTGTGGCTACAGAATCACTAGAAAATTCTGGGATCACTCCATACAACAGATACAATCCAAGATAAATGATATTCATAACTAGAAAACAGGGAATCATTAATAGTACTATCACAGAAATAGAAGCATATATCCCCTCTGGCTCTGTGACTATGATAATGATTCGCTGGTGTTTCTGACCTGGTGAATATCCGACCTGGTGAATATCCATTTCTATTTGATGATATGACTGTTTCAGCATAGTATTCACACAGTCTACAGTTTTCTCCATTGCCATATTATCAGTAAAGCAATAGGAACAGCGTGTAATGAAATAACTCAAAAACAATTGGGAAATCTTCAGGAAACACTTCCATACGATTTTTGTATATAGCATATATAATAGAATTAAATACAATGAAGGGTAAGAACAAAAATGTAACGTTCAAATATAATGTTAATGGGATGAATGGTGAAAGTGAAAGGAGGGAGCTTGTGGAGAAATGTGAATATTATAATTTGGATATGCTGGGGATTATGGAAACCTGTACCTTTGATCATGACGTTTGGGGCGAAAACAGAAATCATGAATGCAATTTGTGATAGGGTGTGGAAGGAGTGCTTATGGATGGAAGTAAATGAAAATTATCAGGGAAGAAGGAAAGAACGAAGTGCAATTGTGGTATCACTGAGAGTATGGGAGGGTGTCACCGGCATGGATGGAATGGATCAAGAATAGAATGGGTGAAAGGAAAGACTAGAATTGTGAAGAATACAAGGTATGTGTATATGCACACATGAATATTAAGACAATGCAATGTAAGGTTGAAATGAAGCATTTCTGGACAAATCTGTATGACTAAGAAGGAGAGAAAGGTGGTTGTAATGGGTGATATGAGTGCAAACGTTGGATGTTATGACAATGGCATGATAGTTGGTAAATGGGGAATGCCTGGAATAAATGAGAATGGAGGTTATCTTGTAGATGTCTGTGCTGAGAGAGGGTTTATTTCTTACAAACACCTTTTTTCAGCACAAGATGATCCACAGTTATACACGAATGAGAAATGATGGGAAAAAAGAACAAAAGGGTTTGATTGACCATGTATAAATGAATGAAAGGTTGAGAGAGATTGTCCCGGATGCTAGAGGTGTGAGTGGCTTTGAAGATTTGAACCATTTCACAATTCTTGTGGAGGTGAGGCCCAGGGAGAAGTGGGGATATGGTGGTAGGAAGAATTAGGAGGTGAAAGTGATGGCAAGTGAGATAAATCGCAAAGAGTTCAAGGAAGTGTATGAAAGAGGAGTGACAATGTTTAAATGAAAGTTACAGTAAATGTAGAGATAATCATGTGTGAATGAGGCTTTCAGTGTTTAGAGACAGACTGTTCAAGGTTTTAGAATTAGTAGTTAGACACAAAGTTGTGGGATGTAAGAATAAAAGGGAAAATGCTTGGTGGACAGATAAGATTATAAATGCTGTGGAAGAGGATAAAAGGAATACAGTAGATGGCTCAACATTAATGTACTAGTGGAAGTTCAGCAAAGGAGGAGGGAAGAATATAAAATGTAAAAGCAGATTACTTAGAAGCTGACAGAGAAATCAAAGTAGATGAAATTTTAGAAAAAAAATGCAAGTAAAATTATAGTAATGGAGTTTAAATGGAAACAGGGTGAAAGTATAGATTTCAAAAAGCCCTATAGTGTAAAAGAGAAAGTATATTATGCAGCTTTAGAGATGTGGGGGCAGAAAGACAGGAAGAGGTGGCAAAATTTAAGTATTTAGAAGCTATTCTGGCTACGTTTGGTGATAGGAAAGGAGAGATAAAGGAGCGAGAAGTACAGGGTAGAAGAGTCATTGAACTGTCTCCTTAACAGAATAATAAAGGGTAGAGGTGCACGTATGTAAGTGAAGAAAGGATAAGGAACGACAACGTCTTCTCAACCAACCTATCCAACCAAAAGATGGACATGGAATGAGTCAAACTGAACAAGAATCCAAGCTGTAGAAATGAGCTGTTTACGAGTAGGATGTAATAAGACTAAATGGAATAAAAAAAATAAATGAGGGGATGTATGAGAATTTTGGTATGGCAAGGAAAGCAAAGGGAATGAAATGTGGAGTGGTAGAGTGGGTGAAACATAATACATTGAAGTAATTTGGGCACATGGAAAGAATGCAAGAGAGGGGAGTTTACAAGGAGAGTGTGAGAGGAAGACCACCTGTGACATGGAGAAATACAGTGGAAGAGTACTGGAGAGAGAAATGGTGGAAGAATGCATGAAACAGAGTCTACGAGGGAAGCAAGTACAGATAGTGATAAGTGGAGACTTTATTGCCGTAACCACCCGTTTGATGGAAGTTTCTGGAGGTAACAGGCATCACAGATATAGAGATACAGACATTTTCCTTTTTGAAGGTTTACTTTAAAGGCACCATTTACTGGTATCTAACTGAATTATCATTGACTTTCTTTTGCAATAGCAGTATATAGTGCGAAGACTAGAAAAATGTTGGGAGGGCTCGACTGCATTATTTTCTTCTTTTCCTATAGTTGTATGAGTGGGGAGGGCAGTTTAAATTAGGGAAAATATGGAATCAGTTACCAAAGTCATAGATAAAACACTTGTGGGAATTAATCATATCCATGAAAACCTTACTTTTTGTTTTCTACAAGTAGAGATTTTACCATGATTTTCAATGTTATAGCTAATATGTATCCGTGTTATCATTGTTGCATTCTTCCACATCATTACAATAAGTTACGTAAAATAATAAAAAGGTTTTCATAGGCTTTGATGATTTACTCCCATATGTCCTTTAACATTAACATCATATCTCACCCTGAGCTTCATATCCCTCCCGATCATAATGTTAATGATAGATAACAAATCAAAATTAATCCTTATATTACCCCACTATTTTATCATAATGTACAAAATATACTATCGTAGCAGAATAAAGTCAATGATAATCAAAAGTAAAAAGTGATGGGCTAGCTATATATCTTTCCCTCTAATTTATTAATTTTGCTCCATTATCGACTATAATATTATTTCTAAGTTTCTTCATTATGCTAATTAGGGTATAACATGTCCCTACAACACATACTATGTGTTTGCGGGTTATTTTTTGGTCATATTCTAAGTAAATGAGACAAAGATATGCTGAACATTTAATTAAATTTAAAGGACACTGTGCGTTAATCACACCAATTAACGCCTCATGACCTTATTAAACACCATCAATTACTCTAACTACCACTTAAATTTAAAGGACACCATGCGTTAATCAGACCAATTAACGCCTCGTGACCTCATTAAACACCTGTAATTACTCTCCAACGCCTATTTAACACTAGGCTTCTGTTCTTCAATATATTGTTGTCTGCTATGTCTTATCTGACGCCTTACTACCACAGCTAGACTCCGTTGCTCATTTAAATCAGGGCGTTTTTTATGGTTTAAACGCCGTTAAAAGGCCAGGTCGAGCCATTTAAATGCCTGGGGTTTGTTGTGGTAAAGGCCCCCCCGGTCGGTGCTTTTATTTGTTTACTTTGGTCGGGTGGTCGGCAACATAGCCACACACCCGTCGCTATGTTAGAGGCGCGAGGTAGCGAACATAACCAGCGAACAATCAGCTCTGTTGAGCGCGAGGTAGCGAACATGACCAGCGAACAATTAGCTCATAAGACCTTTTCAGCGCACACTCATAACTTTAAAGGGTACGAGGTAGCGAACATAACCAGCGAACAATCAGCTCAGATAAGACATTTTCATTATATCTATCCATCTATCTATAGCCATCTGTCTATCTATCCACCTATCTATCTATCCATCTATCTATCAATCTATCTATTTTGTCTATCTCATATCGTTGATTTAATGACCATTTCTATTGGGTGGCCTTGCACACCTATAAAAGATCTATATACTTTTTCTGTTTCCATTTTTCACACCAACTTTATTCATTGTCTTTCCTTGTAACTATGACCTGGAAGATTTAAGACATTTTTTTTTCTCACTTTCTCCAAAATTCGTAAATACTTTCCCTTGTCTTTTCTTGTTTTCCTTTTCATAATTGTCTCTGTATTTCAATTAAGTCCTGGCTTTGATGGATGGACTTTTGTCTACGTCTGGAGCCTTCAACATGGAATAAATATATATCTTAATTACTCCCTCAGACTAGAAATAAGTTGTATTTATTTACATTAATCCATCTATCTATCTATCTATCTTTATTTGCCAATCTATGTCATAGGTTCTACATACACCTAAAAAATAAAATCTACAAAGTTATTTATCTTCCTTTTTCTTAATATCTTCACATCTCATTAACATCATACACTTATATTTATCCATTATTTTTTCTATCCTTCTATACCAAACTATACATTTGCCTCCATTGATCTAAATCAATATAGCAATATTAGTTATATCTACCCAAGCTGATAGATAATTACAACTTCTTACGATTATTCCAATAATGATAACATTACAGGTATTTACGATTGTCCCATCAATTAAAAGGGAAGAGAATGAAATTATTTCGTTGCCGGTCATATTGATTTCGAATTATTGTGAATAACACTGTCATTGCTGTAGTTTGTGGTCGTTAAGTATATTGTTCGCTGGCTATGTCCGTTGAGTAGTGTATTCGCTGGCCATGTTCGTTCGCCCAAAAAAATTACGAAAT
>JAUTXX010540096.1:0-10680 GCA_032273605.1 Panulirus laevicauda | reverse complement strand
TACAGCTTTAATAATGGATTAATTACCAGGTACACGTCTTAGAAGTCCAATACTGTCATAAGTGATATACAATCCTCTCCAGGGGCAGTGCCCCTACCTCTGGTAAGAGCTGGATCAAGTTCAAACTCTGTGAGTGGCACATCACATTCATTGTGTTGCTTGTTTTGCGTGAACTTGACAAGATGTCATTCTCTCTGTTGCACAAAACATCCCTATTCTCACGTAGCAATATACTATAGCTAGAAGTATGAGCTCATTTCATGATTTATTCGTTTAGAGTTTGTAGAAGGTTGGGATGAGATACATGCTTGGTTTTCTTTCCAGTGAATCTGTTAATATCCTTCCAGGATTGGCTTAGAGGAGTGTGTTAATTTAGTCCACTGACAAACTATTCTCAGTCATTCTAAGTTCATTTATTCGTTTCCTCGCTCTGCAAGAGATGTTTGAAATAGTTTTAGCATTTCGGGTGATCGAAGTTGTGTATATCCTTTACCTATTTGCCTAACTATAAATTTGAGCTGTTTCAATTCGAGGTCATTATATTACTGATGTGACCTACTGTGAGGTGCATTCTTTCTACTCTGAAGTTAGCTTGCTTTGCTTAAAGTGTGTATAGAAATCTCAAGATTACCATTAAAAGCTTGTACATTTGAATGTTCATAATCTCTGTACCAGTCAGAAATATAATCTGTGAATCTATTTTGATGTTCTTGTCTCACTATTAATCTTTTTCCATTCACCCTAACACAAGGTAAGTTGACATTAGCTTTAAGTGACATTAGTGACTATTATTGGTGAGTGGTCGGACAGAAGCTCATCAACATTATCAGAACTGTGAGTTGTGTATGACAAAGCCTATACACCTATCAAGGATTACTCCATAGATATGTGTTTATTTGGACATCATCATATGCATATAGGAGTGAGATTAGACTTCTGCCACTGGTGTTAGTGAAGAGGTCACCCAGACTCTTGTGTCGAACGTTAAGGTCTTAGATAAGGACAGTAGGTCCTGCATGAAAAAAGTTTGGTAAAATTGTGTGGTGGAGGAGATTGTTAGGTGCATAGGCATCTAATACATTGAGTGTAGAATTGCTGACGTGTACCTTAATAAATTGGGATTGGAATCTGTTGGGCTTTTAGGAAGATGTTGGTACATGAGTAGTGACTGTTTCACATCCTTTAGACAATTAGTTGGTAGATCTAGGATTATAGCATTTGTAATCAGGTAATTTACATGAGGGGTTTGCCCGGAGGCGTTCGACATTCTTGCAGGCATATGATACATCAATATTCTCAGTAACGTTCCAACTGAGTATTGTGATGTCACTATGCTGTTGTGCAATGTTCCTCATAGCCATTTTCTTAAAAAGTTGCTTGGTTCTCCCTTATGATGTACTTCTTTTTTTTTCATGTTGAAGGCTCCAGTCACAGACAAAAGTCCACATCAAGGCCGGGCCTTAATTGAAATGTAGAGTTATGAAAGGGGGAAAATGACGAGGGAAAGTATTTACAAATTTTGGATGAAATGAAAAACCTGTTTATAGAATATGCTAAGTCATACTTATTGGGAAAGACATGAGAAGATAGAGTTCTAAAGCTTCGACGTGTAGGGAAAGATGCAGTTATCAAAACGGCCCACCCTATGTTGCAGAAGGCCACACAGTAATCATGTAACGCAGCAGCTTGCCACGTATTGCGTGGTTAGGTAGTGGTGGGGGCACACAAGCAGCCAGCTCTCGGGAGCAAAAACCAAAGTAATACCTATAGAAGAGGAAAAGTGAATCAACATTACGACTTAGGGCAAAAGGGTCAAGTCTGGAGGTTATCCTGAGACAGTGTATAAGTCGAACCGGTTTCGACTCAACTCTGTCAAGTAAGGATGCAGAGCTAGAACCACCCCAGATGTGAGAGCAGCACTCTATGCAAGGACGAATCAGTACCTTGTATAAATGGAGCAACTGTTCAGAAGAAAAGAAGTTTCGACATATAAACAGGACACCCAGTTTCTAATATGCAGATTTAGCTATTCCCGTAATGTCGGGTTTCCAAGAAAGAGTGGATGTTACAGCAATACCAGGTATGTTCATTGAGTCAAGAGGTGGAATTACAGAACCATCAAAGGAAAGACGAAACTTTTAAGGAGTTTTCGATAGAGAGATTGGTAGAAACTGGGTCTTGGAGGCATTAAACTTAACCAAATTTCGTCTACTCCATTGAGGTATACTGTTCAGGTCTGAATTACTGAGAAAGCTGTGTCACGGCGAGATGCAGATCGATTGAAAGAAGAAGGAAGAGAGTTGAAGGATGTGGAGCAGTGCAGTGTTGAGTCGCCAGCGTATGAGTGCATTTGATTATTTGTGGAGAGGAAATCGTTGAAAAAAAAGGAGAAAAAGTGTAGGAGACAGGACAGAACCGTGAGGGACACCGCTGTTGATGTAGAAAAGGGGGTAGGCTGATCCGTTAATAACGACAGAGATAGGTCGGCCGGAGAGGAAGCTAGATATGAAGGAGCAAAGTGAGGGAAGGAAGCCAGAAGAGGGGAACTTAGATATGAGACCCCGTTGCCACACCGTCAAAACCTCTAGATATATTAAAGGCAACTATCCAAGACCCCTAAATCTTTCAGGAATGATGACCAAACATTAGTAAGATAGAAAAGAATATTACCAATGGATCTTGCCAGACTTGTGATAGAAGAGAAGTTTGTGAGTTTCCAGGTGTCTAAGTACATGGGAGCTGATGAGGGATCCAAAGACTTTGGAAATAGTAGATGTCGAAGCAAGAGGACGATAATTGGAGGGTTTAGAAAGGTCACCCTTCTTAGGTATGGGATTATTAATGCATGCTTCTAAGGAGAAGGAAAAGTTTTGTTTTTTAAACAGAAACGGAACAGACGAGCAAGCACAGGTGCAATTTCAAAGGCACGCTAGGGTTATAAGATTAGTAAGACGATCATCATGGGGTGAAGGAATGTTAGAGTCATCCAAGAGGAGAAACGGAACCAAAGATACTTGCTTTGTTTATGGGATAGACAGCTTTAGTTCCGTCAGAGAGAAAGAATGAAGGAAAGGTAGAGTGACAGAATTTGTTATTAGAGATGCCCTTAACTAAAGACCAGATAGACCTATCAGTGGATGGCGAAGAGAGATTATCGCACCTTCTTTGAATAAAGGAACGCTTTGCTTCACGGATAACCTGCTTGCAGTGATTACGGGCAGTGGTAAAAGCTGAATGGGAGCCAGAGGAAGGAGAGTTTTGCTAGGTCCGATATGCCTGATCTCTTACCTGAATGGCCTCAGAACAAGAACGGTTGAACCATGGATTGGATGAAGAAATCGCCTTAGAGGAAGAGGGGATAAATGCTTCCATTCCCGCAAGAATAACCTCTGCTGTGCGCTTAGCGGAGACGTATGTATCACCACAAGAAACGGTAATTTACCCAAGGAAAGTTAGAAAAGAAGTTACGTAAGTTATTCCAGTCAGCTTTGTTGAGGTGCCAGTATTTACGCTTAGACGGGGCTGCTGGGGAGGGAGGTGCTGTTAAGATAGATACATTAATCAGAGTATGATCACATGAACCAATTGGGATGGAAATTGTGTTCTTACAGCGGGATGGACTACAGGTGATAAACAGATCCAGAATATTAAGAGTGTGGTCACAGTGGTCAGGAACATTTGTAGGATGGGAGATACTTTGCTCTAAATCATTAAGAATGGAGAACGTGAGGGGTTTCAATCCCTCCATCATCCATATGGTGAACGTTGAATTCCCCGAGGTAGAGGATCTCGACTTGCGGGTAAGAGGATGTCACAGTCCCGATAGTTGAAGTATAAAATTTGTAGAATGAGGAGAACAATGGGCGAAGCACAGGAAAAGTGTGATGGTAGGGAGACAGACCTTGAGCCACATACCATGAAAGTTTGGAGACTCAAGGTCCTTGAAGTATGCAACAGGTGTGTTGATGTTGGAATAAGCACAAACATCACCTTTGAACTGGAATCGTGAGTGGAGGTTATAGTTAGATATGAAACAGGGACTAGTGAGAACATCGTCAGACAACTGTGTCTCAGAGAGAAGTGAGATATTAGGAGAAGCACTAGACAAGGTTTTCAACAGAGGAGAGGTTACCAGAGAGGGAAAGGTCGTGTGAGGGACCGATGCTACTACTGTCAGAGTCCTCCCTCTCATTGGTAGTAGAGTCAGGCGGAAACCCGGAGATTTTTAGCACCCAATGATGTCGGAGACCAAGGGCCATAGATTTCTTGGTCTCTGTCAAGACAGTGCATATAAATGTTTGAGTGGACAGGAGTTGGCAAGAGTACTCATGGGAAAAAAATATTGAGCAAGGTTTGATTAGGTGTACGGTAGTCCCGTTTTGATGAAAGAGAAGCGACAAGTTCTCAGGCAGTCAACACACCCCATCATGTCTCACTAATCTTCCTTGTTTATCTTATTTGTTTGTGAATAAACTCAGTTTCACGTCTTCACCAGCATCTTTGCTTCACCACTCCAATATGGCGCATAGAGCAGGGTCAAGCAATGGTGTAAAATGACTGACACAGTGACGCAAGATATGGCTGGCCACCATAGGATGCCATTAACTGATTCAGGTGATGCCCAACTCTACGCGCTGCCGACTTGCATTGCCTCTGCCATCCGCCTTCCCTGAGCGTCTGTGGTCTGCCCAACCCTACCCAGGTGTCTCTCGCTGTGACTGCACCGGCCCAGGGGTGACACTTTGCCCCCACCCACCACAGGACCCTGTATTGTTGACGTGTTTCCCCGACGTCAGTGAAGCATTGTCTCCACGGCCAACGCTGCCACGTCCAGCAACCCACGCAAGCAAGGGGAAAAAATAATTGGTCGTCGGGTGAGGTCAGGGGAGACGAGGGAGAGATTGGCAGTCATGATGGAGGCCCAGCAACAGCTCGCTGCTCAACAACTATAGCAGCAACAGCTCACCGCTCAACAACCTCAGCAGCAACAGCTCACCGCTCAACAACTTCAGCAGCAACAGCTCACCGTTCAACAACTTCAGCAGCAACAGCTCACCGCTCAACAACTTCAGCAGCAACAGCTCACCGCTCAACAACTTCAGCAGCAACAGCTCGCCGCTTAGCAGGCTGCTGACGAGCGCCGAGAGTTGCAAGAGCAGCTCCTTCAGCAGCAACAGCAGCTGCAAGACAGTCGTCTAGCAAAGTGCGAACACCAGCGGGGCTGGGAATCCTGACGGCACGGCACGCCTCGCCACCAGCCATCACCGCCTCAGCCTCACTAGCTCACGTCTAACGCATCTTTCCGCGAACTTAAGCTACAGTTGAGAAGTCAGCCACAGCGCACACACAACGCACACCTCAGGTCCTGTCTAACACCTGAGGTGGGGCATCACTGTGGGCCACGCCGTCAGGGTTGCCAACGACACCGATTTGGGTATGGAAGTCATCCTCCAACTCATCAAGACTTACCTCAAGCGCCAGCGCGACTTAACCTTTACGTCGAGGGGGAGGCCTTCGATGACTTCTACGTCGCCCTCAAGGAGCTTGCTGACGATGCAGAGTTGTATGAACACTGCATCGACGCTCGTCTAGTGAGTGGCATCGCGTCAGGCGTCCGAGATCAGGAAACTCGGAAGAAACTCCTGGCCATCAACCTTCCACCTGAACTATCCGACACCCTGTCCTTGTACTGCAGCGAGGAGTGAGCCTACAACACCGAGGCCGACCTGGTGGGCAAATGAAGGACTAGAAGGTTTAATTTAAAGCCCCTTTGGCGGCGCCAAAGGCCATTACACGGGCATAGAGGCATCCATATGGAAAGACATCTTGATGGCTTTTTTTTTAGAGCCACTTTGGCAGCACCAAAGACCATTATAGTGGCGTGGCGGCGTCCAGAAATAAAAGATGTCCAAGCGTCGCCAGCGCTCGATAACGCGCGCCACCAAACAACAAACAGAACGCCGTCAGCAGTGTGATGGCTCTGGCGCACCGATGCATCCTGAGGGACGAGAGAAGCAGTGTCCTCCCTGGGATAAGAAATGCTCCCATTGTGGCCACACGCGACACTTCAAGAAAGTGTGACGCAAGAAGCTACAGGATTCACAAAAGCTCAGTCACAACAACAAGCCGACAAGTAAAGCTGCCAGTTGCCTGAAGCTGAGTGACGTCCCCACAAGTCCACAGCCAAACCGTCGCGCGCCCAAGAATCATCGTCGGAGTGTCATACCTGACGAGACATGTTGAGGGGCTCTGCTCCTGTGCACGCCCAACCCTGGCGCATAAACGACAGTTATCGGACCACAACAACTGCAACAGCTTGTACCTCCGCGAGTCTGACTTCTACTATCCACAGGAGTAAACTAAACAGCGGTAAACTATCACCTGTGGGATCATTCAAGGAAGCTATAACTCCGGGAGATGTGTCAACCGACACCACCGTCGACGTATTCCATGGCATAGACACCGTCCTACTCTCCTGGTATGACGCCCGAGCCCTCAATATCATTCCTGATAAATATCCGCATCAGATTAACTCGCTCTATAAACAATACCTGGCCGATGTTAACTCTGGTGTCCCCAGCGCCGAGCAGCTGGAAGAGGATCGTCAGAAGCTCCTGGAAGATTTCAAGGACGTCTTGGTGGACTAGGAGGAATTCCATGGGGGAACACAGCTGCGGACCATGTCTGGCCCGCCCATAAAGATCCACCAGCAAGAGAAGGCGCAGCCCTTTGCACTCCACACTCCCCGGGCCATTCCCTTGGCTTGGCGAGCTGACACTAAGCGCATGACAGACAGCGTGGTGCAACAAGGGATCATCCAGCCCCCAGGCGACGAGGTATTGGAGTGGTGTCATCCCATGGTGGTCGCACCGAAGCAGAAATCACCGTGGACCTCACCAATATAAGCAAACAAGTTTTTTGCGACCCGCCCACCACCCAGCCCAGGATTACACCTACCCTCAGCTCCACGACACCGCGTCGTTAGCATAGGTTTTCTCACGGACAGGAAAAGAAAAAAAAAAGTACGAGCAACAGCAGCACTACGGGACTTGTGGAAAACACGAGATAGCCTAGCGACTGAGGAAAGGTCTCGTTACGCTCCACGGCGCCCGGCCAACTCATCTTCCCTGCCGCAACGTTCTGTACCACCTTCATGACTCCCACTGTCCACATCCCGACCTCTTGAGAACGTCTCTGCCGACCTGTTCTCCCACGCAGGAAAGGAATTTCTGCTGTACGTCAATCGTCTGTCTGGATGGCCACACGTTGGTCAGTACGGAAGGGACGCCACTTCACGCATCGCCATCAAGCTTCTCCGTAGCTTCGTTAATGTTGTTAAAATCATCTTTATTTCAGACAACCCAGTCGTGGGCCAATCAGGCCTCTTGTTGTCTGTCTTTCTCTCATGTAAACTTACACTGATGGCTGATGGACATACGTAACACCCCTGCTCAGACGGCCGATCACCCGCTCTGACCTTACTCTGCCACCCGCTGAGTACAACCAAGCTAGCGCACCGCCTCTCAGTCGCTCCCGAGTGGCAGGACGCAGCGGACGAGTGTGATGCACGAAAGCTCACATAGCAGCAGAAGGTCGAGTACTATAAGAAGCACTGGCCGCTCCCTGCCCCCTCTCAAGCTTGGTGAACCTGTCCTCATAAAAGATCCCGTCAAGAAGCTTTGGAACACAACAGGAACATTTGTAGGTATCGGTGGCCACCGGGTACATCGAGCTCCCTAGTGGTAGAGTATGATGGAGACACCGCCGTTACCTGGGGGCCACATCACACTCCCCTCCCTGCCACCTCGCCATTCAGCACTACCGTCCCAAACCCGTCCGTCTCCTCACACGATAGCGACTAAGGCACGACAACAGCTCTTGTGGCAGGCGAGCATAAGATTCCTTTTTTTTTCTGACCTCCTCCCTCAACATCACCACATACGTAAGCCAGTGGAAAGCCCGGATATCTAAGTCCTCGTTCGTTTGGTCTCCACTGAGAGGGAGTTGGAGGAAGCTTATGTTATGTATTCTTATGTATCATGTTGTCGTATGAATCCCAACATTTAATGTTAACATGTTCTTAAGCAGTCGACACATCCCATGCGTCTCAGTCTCACTTGCGTATACTGTTTTTCTCCATAAACTTGCATGTCACGTATTTTCTAGCATCTCTGTTACCTTCCCTACCATGCCCCATTGAGATATCGCCAGGAGCATATATACACTAAATGACAAGTTCAGCAGGCAGTTTAAAAGTTAGCACGCAAAGTCAAACAGGATTGCGTATTTAAGGAATTCTTGCCAAAATTACCATTATGATATCTATTAATCCATACGAGTTTATATCTTACCCTGCGTGTCGTAGAAGGGGACTAAAAGGGTAAAGAGCGGGGGGGTTGGAAATCCTCCCCTCTCATTTTTAATTTTCCAAAAGAAGGAACAGAGAAGGGGGCCAAGTAAGGATTTCCCTCAAAGGCTAAGTCCTCTGTTCTTAACGCTACCTCGCTAACGCGAGAAATGGCGAATTGTGTGAAAAAAATTGAATTTTAAGTCGGCAAAATTACTGATTAACTCGCATCTGAATATGAATTCGTGTTAGTGTAATGTATATATTGATAAACTTTATACCAATATGCTTTTTCTTACTGTATATAAACTTGCCAATAAGGGACTCCAGAAGGCTCTATTGCTACGGGCTTATGAGTTCCACATTACGAACAAATATAATATATCGTATGCAAGCCATGGAATAATACTATGTAGTTTGAAGTAATAAATGTTTACTAGTGTTGTTAGTCACCAGGCGCAACGACACCTTCACCTGTCGACCGTCAGCTGACTGTATACAAACATGAGCTCTGTACCAGAGAATGCCCCTGAACGTAAGAAATATAGAATTATATGTATATATAACAAGATGTTTATATATCAGAATAGTGATTATTTCAGTAATTTCCTTTAGCAGTCTCCTTCGCTGACAAGTAGTTAAACACGTTACAAATTATAATGAGGATTATATCTTTTATGGGGTGGTGATTTTGTCAGCATAGTAGTCGATTAGGTATAACCGTATTATGCTGACATTGTTAATGTTCCCTCATCTTTATCTAGATCTGGATTGATGGGGTTTTATTCAATTAAAGTCTTTTGCAAAATATAGTCAACACTATATTAAAGTAAAAGGTCACATCTGTTGACAAGGTTATAAGGTTCACGTATGGAGCTGATGTCGAAGCAGCAGATATATTTAGGTGCGCCTTTGGATCAGTCTTTTAGGGTTTATTATTGTTAGCAATATTTGATAAAAGTCTATTTTACCTCCGCATCGAAACTAACTTTGGGAAATTGGTGTTTATGTGATTACTATTTGTGTGGGATGGAGTTTTACATTTGTGGTGCCCCTTCTCTTAAACTTTTATATATACCATATCTTCTGTCTTAAGTGTATACACACATACTCCAGCCATAGCCAGGTACCCACTTACTGACCAGTCCCGAGAGGAATACCTAGTGAATATGTTTTTGGAAGGATGTTTGTGAAAATGGATGAATTTAACAGAATGACAGAGCACATTGTTAATGCAGACAGCATACATAGATTTAAGGGCCCTATGAGATTAAAACAGTGTTTACATATAGTCCAAACAATTAATTAGAAATAGGTAATTACCTGAGTGAAATTTGAATTTGGATTGATTGCCACTTCCAGGATCATGCTGGCCTGACCCCAGTTGGGCCTGAGGGTGACTCACATTTGGTGATACTAATTGGTACACCGTAGAGTCCTGTGTTACAAGAAATTGTTTAGTTTAACCTGTGGACGGCTGATTTATCTTGCATATTGAATTATTGTAAATAAGGCTTTAATAGTACTGTATATTAGAAAAACCTTGGGAGTAGTTAATGTTAAAGTAGGTACCTTGCAGAAAATCAACAGAACATATGAAAATCTTACTTAACCTACCTAGCAGTCAAGATTTATCTTAATGGTCATTGTTCTAGTTGAAATACAGTATATCAATCACATCCATGGAAATGCACTGCCAACATAGTTTTGAGAGGATTCTTTGGAGCCTTACTATTTTGACTCACCCTCCTGTATGTTCAGGCCCCAATCGCTCAATATCTTCATTACTCCATCCTTCCACCTGCAATTTGGTTCCTGATTCTCCTTATTCCCTTCATGTCTGACTCATATATCCTCTTTGTCAACCTTTCCTCACTCATTCTCTCCATATGTCCAAACCATTTCAACACACCTTTATCTGCTCTCTCAACCACACTCTTTTTATTACCACACATCTCTCATACTCTTTCATTATTTACTCAATCAGACCACCTCACACTGGCGGATGGAATCATGGAAGTGGAAGCGAGTCACAGGGTTGGGGAGGGAACGAAGGTTCTGGGAGCGATGAAGAATGCGTAGAAGAAGAGAACATTATGTTGGAGAGCAAAAATGGGTATATTTTAAGGGATAGTAGTCCCAACAATATTGCATGGTTGTGAGGCATTGGCTACATAGACAAGGTTGTACGGAGGAGGGTGGATGTCTTGGAAATGAAATAAATATTCATATTTATATTTTTTTTACACTTAATTGCTGTTTCCTGCATCAGAGAGGTAGCGCTAGGAAAAATGAAGAATGGTCCATCCTTTCATATACACATATATATACAT
>JAUTXX010540085.1:0-10680 GCA_032273605.1 Panulirus laevicauda | reverse complement strand
TGATATAGCATGCATTCCACTGTATGTATAACATGATTACCACTAAGTATTGTAACATGACTACCAACCACTAGTACAGCATGCATGCCACTAGGTATATAACATGAGTACCACTAACTTGTGTAGCATGACTACCAGTAACTAATACTGTAGAGTACCAGTAACTTAATGCAGTACGAGTACCAGTGAATAACATATCATGAGTACCAGTGACCAGTACAACACGAGTATCACCAGTTCAACGTGAGTAACGTTAGATGATTCAGCACCATTGCCACTAAATATAACACGAGTACCTTTAATACAGTCAGAGTGCCAATAGATAATGCAACACCAGTACCACTGAATATAACACGAGCACCACTAATAACAGTCAGAGTGCCAATAGATAATGCAACACCAGTACCACTGCATACAATACGAGTACCACCAATACAGCCTGAGTACCGTCAGATAATGGAGCATCAGTACCATTAAATGCAACGTGAGTACCACCAATACAACTTGAGTACCGTCAGATAATGCAGCACCGTCACCACTGAACACATCACGAATACCACGGTAAGATACAGCACGGGAACCACTCCTGTAGCATGATCATTGTAAAATGCTACAGTAGGACAGTAGGAGCCCAACTGCTGCAGAATGGCTCCGTCCCACCGAGTGATGCGGCTGCATCTGTTGGGGTTGGAGCGTGTCAACAGACGACCCATTGTCCCTCGGGGGGGTTCATTAGTGGAGGTAAATACCAGCCTTGTACAGGAGACCTTCCTCTTGGTCCCTTCCTCATCCTCCACCCCGTATTATGATGACAAGGATGATAATGATATTGATTTATTATTATTATCATTATTATTATTATTATTATTATTATTATTATTATTATTATTGTTGTTGTTGTTGTATTATGATATTTGGGCCTATTCGCTCCAGCAGATGGCATTATTTTGGGATGCAGCCACTCACCCTGCCATATTCCCTCCTCATGCCTCCCAACCTGCAGGCACAACCTTTCCGCACAACATAAACATATTTTCCCGAAGATGTATCACCCCAGCAGCAGGCAGCCAGCCAACCAGCCAGGAGTTTCTGTCCTGTCAAGAAAATGGATTGTGGATGGGTTAGTCATCGTGCATCTGAAAACTTCCTTACCGTGTCTACTGACACAAGACAAGACCTTTTTTTTTATGGTACTTATTATTATTATTATTATTATTATTATTATTATTATTGTTGTTGTTGTTGTTGTTGTTGTTGTAAAGTAGAAATAGTACGTGGCAGAATGATTTACATTTACTAAATATTTGTTTACCAAGCATCATTTAGGGTGGCGCCATGCTCTCCCCATCACTCCTCCTCCTTCCCTTGTGATCCTTTCATTACTCATCCTAAACCCTCTAAGGACGACAGTGCTATTCTAAAGCACGATGGTACGACCCTTGAGGATGAGGGTATGGCCCCCACGACGACGACGATACGACCCTTGAGCACGACGGTACGACCAATGGTTTGAGTGTGCCCCACACACACACACACACACACACACACACACACACACACACACACACACACACACACACACACACACATGATAGCTGAGGACATGGTTAGTGCAGACAGCGTACATGAATTTAAAAAGATGTATGATAGTAGAGAATGTTCATGAGATGAGACAACACCAGTGTAAAATTCCTTCCCATACTTTACAAATTGGTCATTCCACACATGCAGCTTGTCGACACCGCCACCTGGAGCCCCAGTAGTCTACCCCAGCCTAGTACTGGTCGATACCGTCCACCTGGAGCCCCCGTAGTCTACCCCAGCCAAGTACTGGTCGACACCGTCCACCTGGGACATCAGTAATCTACCCCAGGCAAGTACTGGTCGACACCGTCCAACTGCAGCCCCCGTAGCTTACCCCAGACAGCTACTGGTAGACACCGTCCACCTGGAACCCCCGTAATCGACCCCAGCCATGTCCTGGTCGACACCGTCCACCTGGAGTCCCCGTAAACTACCCCAGCCAACTACTGGTCGACAGCACCCACCTGGGGCCCCAGTAGTCTACCCCAGGCATCTGCTGGTCGACATCGTCCTCCTGGGACATCAGTAGTCTACCCCAGGCAACTGCTGGTCGACACCGTCTATTCGAGGGCCCAGTAATCTACCCCAGGCAACTGCTGGTCGACACCGTCCACCCGGGGCCTCCATAACTACTCCAGACAACTGCGGGGCGACGCCGTAGATACGATCACTCTGTATTTTCGCCGGGTAGTAAGTAATTACCGGCGCCATATTGACTCGGACCGTCGGTGGAAAGTGGCAATTTGTTGCGCCAGAATGATCTTGTTGGCGGGTTATGTGTGTGTGTGTGTGTGTGTGTGTGTGTGTGGAGCCCCGCCGACCATATCCCCCACACAGCCGTTAGCTAATCCAGTGCGAAGGAGGCTTGTGCACCCCATCCTCCCCCGAAGGAGACCTTACTATGTGCGTCGGCTGTAATGGTTGACGATTACGTCTGGAGGAAGCGTTGTGTATTTGTGTAAACAGGAAGAGCTGTGTGTGTACCCCAGGCGGAAGCACTGTGTCTCGGTGACATCAGAAGGGACAGATTGTGAACCACCGGAAATGTTGGTTGATTAATGTCAACAGGAAAGACTTTGTATTAAGAGCAAGAGAAGCGTTGTTTATTTATGTCCACAGGAAGAGCTGTGTGTGTTTTCCGAGTCAGGAATGTTGGGTGATCGTCGCTTGAAAGATGAACGACCCAGACGACTTCCCCAACAGTTGATCCCCCCAGTTGAGTACACTAACACACCACTGGACCTGAAGAAGGTCACTGATAGCTTGCCTGTGCACTCCTGCCCCAAGATGAGAATCTCGTGGCTCGCTGTATATATATATATAAAGAAACCCCGACCACCACCACCAGCACAAGCACTGAACACACTTTAGAGAAAAGAATAAATTCAGGTTTAATCTAAAACAAGTTTATAAAGTTGTTTAGCTTCTGTCTATAAACGAGGAACTGCAACAGTTATATGTTCCAACAGGTATATAAGATGTGGCTGCTAATGGCAATATCACTAATATAAGATCCGACAACGTTCTGAGATATGAACTGTCTGACATTATGAGTCAGACGATGTACACAACTCAGGCCAGCAGGGTAATCATACCTTATGAGAACTTGACGTTACAGATCTTGTAAGATGGTCCTACCTCTCTCAGCTACATGATTACCACGTTGAAATTGTGGAGATAATGAGAGGAATAATCCAGAATCCTCGTGTCATGTATACGGACGTGGCCAAAGCCTGTGACAGATAAGACATTGGTGTCTTGGTGCACCAAAACGCTTGAAGTGCGAGTAACTAACTAAAGTAGGTGTGGCCCAAGAGGTTCCATGTGCCTCCACGGTAAAAAGTACTTGTTCCTCAGGAAATCGAAGGCTGCCTCCACCTCTGGTGGCTCATATTCCGACAGGTCGTGCCGTCGTGCTCTTGGGGTAAGCCGCTCGAGGTGATGATGTTTAACATGTTCATCATAGCAGGTTCCTTAGAGGAAGTAGAAAGTGTTCAGAGATTTTTCACAACCCATGTCAGTGTTGCTAAGAAACTAGATTTTTGGGAAAAGCTAAAATCTCTGGGGATGTACTCCAGTAGCGCAGACGTGAGAGGTATATCATCATCTATACCTGGAGCATCCTAGAAGGTGTGGCTCCAAACTTACATGAGGATATAACATCCAAAGGTGCCGCCATGTGCTCAAGACTCGTCAGTACCTTTGCCATCCAACGTACGTACGTCGTGTACCAGACCAGCCCAACAGCTTGGTCGAACAACGCCAGTCCAACAACCTTGGTCCAGCTTGGGCTGGTGGGTGAAGACCCCCGAAGACTTTACCAGGTATTCATCGGCTGGGTACACAAACAACAGTCTCGCTCGCAGATGAGACCAGAATGAAGGTAATGATGTTATTATTGGAAGGTAATGGTAAACTACAGAAGGACTGTAGTCAAGTTTTCTTGTAGACCGGTGTGAGAAGGTGTGTTTCAAGTGCCTCGTAATGGGGAAAGGGATTGGATAAAACCTCATACCGGAGCCCAACGTATATCATCGCATCACGGCAGAGACATGTAAACTATCTAGGACTAATATTATATCTACTAACTTTTGTCTCAGCGTTTGTAGCGGAGCAGTCGTCGCCTCATCCAAGATGATGAGGGCCTGGATTTTGCAGACCTTCAAGACGAGCCAGTCAGAACCGATCATCGTTCCCCTGGAAGTGCTGAAGAAGACCAGAATGTTACTGCGGAGTTAGAAAGTGGGCGTAGATCATAACCGTCTTGCATAAACATTGTGCGAGACCAGAACCCTGGGAATGACTGAGAGCAGTGAGGCGCCTCCCTTGGGTGCAGACTGGGGATATGCATCATACCTTACAGTGGACAACCCTGTAGTACTCGGTCGTCACTCACACTCGGAAGCCATTTTCTCATGGCAACACAGAAGGATGTAGGAGGTCAACCCTTAAGATGAAGAGGGACGTGTGGTAGTGGTGGTGAGAGGTTAGCATGGTGGTGGTGGTGAGGGGTTAGCATGGTGGTGGTGGTGGTATGAGGTCAGCATGTGGTGGTGGTGGTATGAGGTTAGCATGGTGGTGGTGGTGGTGGTGGTAAGAGTGATGGTGATGGTGTGTGTGTTGGAAGGCTCGTCTGGCTTGTTTGTGTGCCTCGTCATAGTAAAGCTGTTGTGGCGAGATGTTATATCTTCACCTGCCTCCACCACAGCTCTATTTCTCACATTCACACACACACACACACACACACACACACACACACACACACACACACACACTATATCTTCTCCTAATGGTTGAGTTCAAATAACATAAATATTACGGTCGTTGGCAGAGTTAGTGTGACAGGTAGCGGCATTATGAGACTGGGTTCCAACAGACGGCAGGTTAACAGGGAGGCGATGTGGACGTGGCTGCTGCCCGAGTGGTGGCAGATGACAGCAGGACCTGCACTCCAGGAGGACCACGGGAGCCAGGCTTACACGTGCTGGAGGAGCAGCAGCTGTTGTTGGAGAAGAGGAGGGAGACGGAGATGGAGAAGGGGAGGAGGAATTGTGGAAGAAGGAGGAGGATAATGAGGATGAAGGGGTGAGGTGGAGGTGGCGGAGATGGAAGGAGAGAAGAAAGTGGAGATGGAAGGGACTCCAGTACGAGGATGGAAGGGTGTGGTGAGGGTATGCAGCTGGCAGGGAGGAGGAGAGCCTGGCATGGGGAGAGATTGAAGGTAGAAATCTGGGTGTTGGCGGCCATAAATATGATGATGATGATGAGTCAATCTTTGACAACATGAACATATGTCTCGTGTATCTTGATGTACCGTAGTGACTCGCTGGTGGCGATGTGTATTGACGAGAATTTCTTAGCGAGGCCACTGTATAATGAGTCGCCCTCCCCGAGTGCTCCACAGACACCATGCTGATTGAAAGGCCACAGAGATGTGTATTCAACAGTTCCTCACCCGACGTGATGAGCTTTACCTCCTGAATATATGTATATCACAAATGTGAAGCTGTGTTGACCTGGTTGACTTGCTGGTGATTGTAAATGATGATGATGGTGAGGCATCGAAGAGAGTGAGTCACGACCACCACCTGATGGTGAGGCATCGAGGAGAGTGAGCCATCACCATCACCTCCAAACCTGATCTTCAGGAAAGATGTCACTCTGGCATTTATGAGCATGTCTTTTATTTATTGGTATTAACATTAACATTTTGTAAGTAACGTTATTCAGCTATGTGAAAACTACATAAGGCTTTTGAATCATGCAGAAGTAAACAACACATGACATGGACCGGTTCACTACGTACAGAGGAATGTTGGTAACCTGCTGTACGTGGTGTGTTGCTGACCCAAACCGCCAGCTACACTGAAATCAGTGATGATCGAGGAAACTGAACATTAAAGTATTTGACAAAACCAAAATATGATCGTTGAGCTTGACGCTCGATTTAACTCCCTAAATGGTCTTTTTTTTTCATGTATGGTGTAGTTTGGTGATAACCAAAAGTCTTGAGCCTTTAACTTCCCTGGGAGCCAATACCTGTGCTGGAAGCTTTCATCATGTATGTGTATATCGGGCATTTGATGACATGTTGTAAGATAGAGTCATACAAGATCTGTACAATAACAGTGAGGAGGCTTCACCTCTGGAGTCCTTTCAACATGCAGCGTCCATCCCGAAAATCTCTCTTGTTCAAGAAAGAAAAAGCTGACAAAATGGACCCTTAATTGGAAATTCCTGAGCTAGAGAGCGAGCAGCGAGCATACACATTGTGCTGGGCTCGCCTGGCCCTGGGATGGAAGGCATTGTCTCCTGCAAGGTTCGTCGTCCTCAGGATGTCTTTTGGCGAGTCAGACGAAGTCAGATTTTCTCGTTGACTGGTCGGGCGACCTTTCAGGTAAAGCTTTATATAGTAATTAAGATAGCTGGCCGGGCGCCTTGGTGTTACAGTGCCTGCTTATAAGGAGTCACATGGAAGACTAGAGAGATTTACTTTTGTTATATCAGTAAATATGTTTTACAAGGACGTGAGCCTTGCTTACCCTCGCTGGATGACCGTTACAAGATAAGGGTCACGTTACCAGTATTTCGACTGTATCTGCTCAGCTCTGGAATACATGTGACTGATTGTTTACTGCTATGAAGGTTGATGGTACTGGTCACGGGGAGGAAGTTTGCCTCCGGATGATATAGTTGGCGGTGATGAAAATAACGAAAATATATATAAAAAAAAAAGTTGAGGTTCCTTTTGGAACTCGCGTCAGGTTCCTGAAGAAGGGCGCTGCACCTGCCACGAGGCCTGGCCAACGTATCTGTCCCGGAGATGCTGCCCCTGGGTCACCTGACTGTTGAACCAGACTGTAACGGCTGGTAGTTCAGTTGTGAGTTGGATGCGACGGGTTAAGAAGACCGTGGTAGCTGTGGCTCACCCAGGCGATGATTAAAGGAAACTGATTGCGTGGTCCATGTGGCCGGTGTTGACGCTGATGACTGAACAGGTTGGCTATTGACAGCAGAGACATCTTCACGTCCCAGGTGACTGTCTCACGTGATCGCCTGATGGACGTTGACGTTCGCTAAGGAATATTGATAACTCGTCCAGTAAAACGTTGCTACCGCTGAGCGCGACGGTACGCCTCTTGTGTATGATGGCCTGACATATGACCTGAGGCGTAAGGGTTCGTGAAGTACTCTAGGTACCAGGTAAGGTTGTTGTCTGTTGTCGACTTAATGAGAATGTTTATAGAACCTTTGACCTCCCCTGTTGATCATGATCATTGTTAATCGACGGTAGCATTCAGGTGTAGATAGTGCCAGCTGCTCAAATATGTCCACGCCTAGTGAACAAAATGGCCGAACCTGCCTTTCGCACAGTGGCAAGTATCGCTAGTTACCGTACTGAAGCGCTGGGGGAAGAAACAAGATATTAAACTAATACACACAGACTTAGCAAAAGTCTCAGTCAAAATATGACCAGGGTGTCAGGATGCACAGATGTGTAATTTTGGAATGACTAGAAAGTATGGAGGTGGATGTACACTTTAAACATAAGATCACATTGTTCTCCTTCACGTCTGACACAGACGCGGACACACACCGCATTGCTATACCATCCTCTGCAGGTCATATTAGAGTGAGTGTGGATAGCTATTCAGTAGAAGTCAGTGGAGAACTTCAAGTTGAATATTCCGGTGGACCACAAATGATAAGCACACTTGGTATTGGTGAATAGTTTCAACTTCTCCCTTGTGGGGAAAGTGAAGGAATCTTTATCAGCGTTGAATGTTGCACAGCAACGAACACCATTGTGTTTAGGAAGGGCAGTGTAAATGGCGTGGGAATTATAATGTGTGATGACGTTTCCTTCACCGAATAAAACGGGTTTGCACTCCGTCTCTCCCAGAATGATGGCAGGCTTGATTTTAGGATGTTCAAGACAAAGAAAGGATAAAGCAACGATTTACTGTTTCCTGGTACTAACACTCTCACAGATAGAAAATGAAATGTGTACCAACTTAACTTTGCAAATTGGTCTAAAATGTAGAGTAGGGAAGTATGGAAAGATCATCCGCTGCCCACACTGACGAGTTAAAAGGAACTGAGGTACTGATGACGGCTGTAATCACTCTGGTTTTATCCTCAGAACCGTTGACAGGAGAGACACATCACGATTTTCTAATGCACTTAGGATATCCTTGGATGACGTGGTTTCCATTTTCCCCATCGACACGAGTGGCGTGAAAGCTTGAGATTTAGTGAGCACAAGTCATTGAAAACTGTGATTATTTGAGGTCAAAAATTGTGTGGTACATTGTCAACTCCCATTAGAAACACTGAGGTCTGTACAGCGGGGAAAACTGAGAAAGGGTAGACTCAAATGCCTTCAGAGTGTGCCATACCAGCCAGGATGTGCTGGTAATGTATGCTTGCTGGCCGCGGCCTCCAGCAACGCCGACTGAATAGGAGTGACGCGGCAGCTTGGTCTCAGACCGAGCTCTGGGGGTAGAGGAACTACGAAACAATCGTAAAGTGTACGTGATGTAAGGTAAGGTCGCAGATGCGGTTGTGGAGGAAGAATGCCTCCAGAACCATAGTAAGGTTTACATAAGGTAAGGTAAGGTCCCAGATTGAGCTGTGAAGGTAGAAGGCCTCCAGAACCACCGTAACGGGTATATAAGGTAAGATAAGGTCCTCCCAGATGGAGCTGTGGAGGTAGAAGGCCTCCAAAACCACCGTAACGCGTAAGATAAGGTCCTAGACCCAGCTGTGGAAGTAGAAGGTCTCCAAAACCATCGTGAGTTGTACATAAGGTAAGGTAAGGTAAGGTCGCAGGACATAAGGCAAGGTAAAGCTAGGTAGGGTCCTAGATCGAGTCAGAGCAGTAAACAAGACCTCGGAAACCATCTTAAGGTATATGTGTAAAGTGTTCATTTGTATCCTAGAATGTTTCCTCGGGTACAGATATGATATTGAAATCTTTCTTCAGGTATTTCTGTGAATAAAGAAAAGTGTTTGCCACGCAGTTGTAGGTAAAAGTGGTGTGTGTGTGTGTTAATATGAAGAGAGCCGTCCGTCCCCCGGGCTCCAGGCCCGGCCTCCCCTCGCAGATAAAAGGATTGGTTCTGTAGCCAGTGCGAGAATATCAATCGAGGTGAGACGCACGTCTCGCTGGGGGATATTCCACGGCAGCTGCTTTTACTGTTAGAAGCTTCCCTCCCTTGAGGGATGACGAAAGTCGTGACCTCCTGAAGCAGATGTAAGATTTACGTGAGAGAAGTTGGTGGATGGGTTTACAGTAGGAGCCAAGTGGGTGGTTCTTGGTGTGCACTGTATTGCAAGTCCTGGGGCAGTGGTCTGGTGAAATATGGACTGTGTGCTGGTTTTGCCAGATGGCCTCCATATTTGTCATACCAGATTGGCCTACAGATTGGTCTGGCCAGGGTAACTTCTTTGGGTGATACTTTACTGAATCTTACGATGCCTGTTGTACTTATAGGTAATTATTATTTGAGAGTAAGTTGAGAGCCATACTTTATAGGATTTTCCAAGTGTAAGAAAATATACCCATTTCCCGTCTGTGCCTCATAGCACAGGGTTAGTGATTTCTTTCGTTTTCAGTCGTTCACTTCCTTGATGCGTCAGTATGGACGGTGAAAGATATATCGACGCTTTTAAACTATAACTTGGCTCGCCACGTTAGGGCATATTACCGAACAACTGTTATCATATTTGTAAGACTGTTAGCGCATTGCAGAGCGTCGTCGTTATCTTGAAGGTCCACAAGATCCATCCTACCATCTCTTTGGAAGAGGCAACTGTTGCCTCGTATTGTCTCATTGTCCGTCCAAGTGTTCTGTACTGCTGTTGATTTCTTCACTCGGCCCATAGTTGAAATTTATTCTCATTATAAAGCATGTTGTTCTTGGTGGCCCAGTGAAAGCCTTTCTCAACGTCTTATTTGTCAGTGTCTTCTGTTGATGAGATTTTCATGCGTTCTCTGTGATAATACTATGCAAAGGATATAAAAGTATGACACGTTTGTGTCATTGTCGTCATATTTAAGATTGAGGAAGAGAAAGGCAAGAACAGTTACTGGGGGTCTGAGGTTTTTACAGTCCTGCCTGACTCGCATCAAGTTGTGATCTGGTGCTTAAAAAAGTCCATCTACCAATTGTACTGGTTACTCTTATTCTGAAACTTCTCGACAGTGACACCATTATCACGTTTATTGAAGAAAGTTTTAGTAAAGTTTGTGTTTCTCACATCAGCATTTTGTTTCCCTTACAACGTCTTAACATTTTTATTACAGTGGTCAAGCATCTGAGAGGAACCAGAACTTTACTCCCTGAAATCATGTTGTCTTGTTATGCGGATTATTCGATTCTATACGAGGTGGTCCATTACATCTTAGGATTCTCAAAAATCTGGATGATATACAATGTCAGTGCAGTTGGTCTGTAGTTTTTTGGGACAGCTTTGCTTCCTTCTTTATGGAGTGAGGCTGTGGGAGTCAGTTTCAAACTTTTTGAGATCATACCGAAGTCCAGGCTTTCTTTCCAGGGATGTTTAGTGCCTGTGCAAATGGTGTTGTGCTTT
>JAUTXX010540074.1:0-10680 GCA_032273605.1 Panulirus laevicauda | reverse complement strand
GCTCAAGGGTCGTACCGTCGTGCTCAAGGGTCGTACCGTCGTGCCCAAGGGTCGTACCGTCGTGCTCAAGGGTCGTACCGCCGTGCTCAAGGTTCATGTCGTCATGAACAAAATCTGAACACAGTGCACTACAGCATGTTATAAACTCAGACTTCTGAACGAATATTAAAGACTTTTGAACACTTTTGACATATCAAAAACTAAAGACCTGACATTAAATTGTAAAGTAAAACATTTTGAAATTTCACATTCTCTCTTCTATATCTCTCTTCATCTATCTACTTATCTATCTCATATACAAATATAAAGCCTTTTTGGGACTCGGCAAACTGTTACTAACTGGTTGTTATGCACAGCAATATATAATCATTTGGTAATTGAACATTGTGGCTCCATGTTTCTGCTCCCGAGAGCTGGCTGCTTGTGTGCCCCCCACTGTTAGCAAGACCACGTAATGCTGGGCCAATTACTGCATCATATGATGCCTGTGTGGCCGTCGGTAGTGAGATGGTTTTTTTCTTACACCGCTAAGCTTTGGAACTCTTTACCTCGTCATGTTTTTCTACCACCTGACCCTGTGTCAAAAGCAGGTTATCCACTTCATTCAGAACTCCTGGACTATTTGTTCTTCTTTCTTACTCTTCTTTCAAACTATTTCATTCATGACCCTTGTCTTAGAGCATTGACCACCCTCACCATCTTCAGAACTCATTCATTTATCAGATCTTTATGTCCAGATCTTCATAACCCAGGATATAGAAAACATTATATAAAATGAGCAGTATTTATTTATCTTTCTCTTCTTCATTATCATGTATCTTTTCATTTACTTATACAGTGTTTTAATGTAATTAAATTTACCCAGAATATCATGTCCTTCACCTTTGCCAACTGGTGATAAGAAGCCTAATATATTTCTCCTCTTGCCTTTTTTTTTTTTTTGCAACGAGAACGCGATCAAATTCTTATAACTCAGAACACATGAAAAATATCTATTCTATAAATTTCTGTCGTAAATTTTGAGAGATATTTGTAACCACGCGACAAGTTTTCATATATACATATATTAATATATACATTGCCTGCCAGGCTTTGCGACGCAATTTCCCTATACCCACGTGGTCGCATTGCTCTGACACACGGGGTGTTCACGTGGCTATTGCGTCATATTGGGTCAATGTATTGCGTCATAACCTTTCTCGATGTATTATGTTTTTCATACAAGATGTACACCATCGTTCTTGTCGGATTATAACACTTGAAAGGTAAAAATCTAATCATAAATCACAATGTTGTTGTATGATATTTTCCATCTGTCAACATTGTCAACAATGCCAGACTTAACACAGTCACCCCCTCACTTCACCACAACCCCCACAAAAATGCATGATTACCTACGCAAGAATATACCTTAATTGCGTCATTAACTTGCCAAATACGCTTGACTTGCGTCTTTTCTTTGATGACCTGGTGTGTGTGTGTGGGGGGAGGGGGATACGAGTGTCTTCTGGTAATGTAAACATACACATTACTGCTGGTGTAGGCTGACCACGAGCACTGGTGACCATCTGTGTCAGGGGACAGTGCACTGCAGGACGACAACAGTGACCAACCGCGAGGAACCTTTCCCCTTTTTCTTCCTGTGTCCAGCCAGACACCTGGCATGTGTGCTGACCTACACTCACTCACGAGGAACAGTCATCCTCCACTGTTCCTAAACTGCCGCTCAGGTTTAACACTTTATCTCCAAATTTTGTTTTAAACCTTCAGCTTTAACCCTTGACCTAAGGTTTAACCCTTGACCTAAGGTTTAACCCTTGACTCTAAAGTTTAATCCTCGGCCGTGAAGGTTAACACTTGACCTTTGACCTGAGAGCTTGAGGTCAACCCGTGACCTTACTCCTCCTCTGCTAACGTTCGAAATTTCTGGTTAGAAGAAACATGTCCAGTCCACTTCAGAGTAAGCTTACATGGCTGAAGACATTACGAAATAACACCAACTAATGCATTGATAATTTCCTTGTATTTCGAAGAAAAAGTATAATGTATTATGTAAATCAATAAGACAGAAGTGTATCGTTGGTAAACATAACATTATTTTTATATAATACTATATATTTTCAGTATAATTTGTTTACAAGTCATGGAGAATACTGTATGGTATATTTTGATTTATATTCATTATAAACACAACACAAGGATCCCTGCTTTCTCGTCTTATGCCCCTCTTACATCTTCTGCTATTTGTTAAGAAAAAATAAAACTTTAAAACTAAGGAAAAAAGATATCATAAATTCTGTAAAATATCTTGAGTTTCCCAGCAGAGCTGCCATACCCATTCTTCCATACATAACCATTTTCCTTCATCACCATAATTCCCATCTCTACCTTACTGCCAGAACCAGCGCCATCTCACGTTTAAAATCTTCAGGCGAGAACTAATGTAGCGTACGGTGCCATCTATCGGCATCTCTCATAAATCTTCTCACTTTCCCGTCTTGGTACAAATCCTGACAGTGGGCGGGGCGTCGCCATAAGAGCCATGGGTCCATCATTTACACTATGATTTCGGTCCGTCTGTCCTGCCTCCCTTGGTGCTCCATCACGGCTAATGGATTTGTCCCTTTCGTTTACTTTTGCTCTTTAATTGCCCCGATCTTTTATTTCCAAGATATTCTCCTCGAGGAATTTTAGCTGGTTCTCTGGGAACTGTCATATGTAATATTCTTGAACCAACGCTTTGAACTCGACGGTACGACCCTCGAGTACGACGGTACGACCCTTGAGCACGACAGTACGACCCTTGAGCACGACGGTACGACCCCTGAGCACGACAGTTTTAGCTTTGGGTATAAAGACGTTAACTTTGACCTGACCTTTGTATGTCAGGTGAAAGGTCATGCAGATGTCAATTAGGCTGGTGAAACAGTGATGGAAGTGACAATATTCATAAAATGTTTGATAACTTGGGTGATATATCTTCTCTAACACCTGCCATGTTAATTGCAACAGTTCGTTGATGAGATGAAGTTGTGAACCAGATTAATTTAATTAAGACTTCAGAATGTTACTTAAACTATGTAGGAAAAGAGAAAGGCGCGTGTTTACAAGTTGAAGTAATTTGCATATAAGTTACCAATCTTACGAGGTTTGTATCAGTTCAATTTCTCTGTTGAAACCAACATCTGTAGACATTTTTTTTTTCCACAAAAGACAAATGTCAAAGTACCTTTTATCCTTGCTGAACGTAAACAGACGTAAGTTTTAAGTGCTCAAACTGAAGCTGTACAAAGCTCAGACGTTGAGCAAGTCGTGTGTGAAGTATGTTACAGTGTATCACAGTTGTCTTATCCTCCTTCACAGATAATGTTCCGCCGTCAGCACCCAGGGCTTGGCTGCTTGTCTGCCCCCTTCATGTGGCTGACTAGGTGATGCTGGGTAAGCCACCACGTCACGTGCAATACACACCAGGTGGTCAGTCTAACTACCATTAGGTAGTTAGAGAGATAACCACCTACCTCGGGCCGTAGCCAGGCTGTTATAGGAAATGATTATCTTTTCATTGGCTGTCTGGTTAGGGCCCCGCCCGAGAGGAGGAGATATAGACACCACAACTCGAATCCCCGGCATGATTCGAGCTGTGAGCAGTGTGATCAAGAGGATCATAACCCACTAGTCTTCAACCCTGTAAGTCACACAACTTGACGATCGTACCAGAAATCTATACAACTTGATCGTACTTGAAATATTGGCTGCTCCACATGTACATACTGCTTGTAGTCATGATATTTACCTACGATTCGTAACCACAATACGTTGTAAGATGACTCTTGTGTATTCATATATATTCGTGTAATGTGTATGATGAATGTACTCCATATTCTTGCTTCAGGTACCACCCCGAGTTAGACCAGGGTAGGTCAGGTCAGGTAAGGTCAGATGAGAGCTACACACAACTAACCCCGCGTCCGACTGGCATGGTCAAGGTAAGTTCAATGTTTTTGTCTTTATTACGACCATTGGTTTCCGACCTGGTGTCAAGGGTCAGGCATGGCTACAGTGGACCTTCCTCCTCTAGTGCAGGACGACACTGGGGTTGACCATCTTCCTCCCTCACTACTCCCCTCCCTCGTGTGGCCAGCATCACCAACACCCGCCACAACCTCCACCCTGAGCCACGAAATATTCAGGAGTGTCGTTCACACTTCCCAAACACTGGCCGCTAAACGGTCGTCTCCAGCACTATTTCCTGTGTGGCTGTGGCCTCGCTTCCCACCGCCAGCCATTGCTCTATTCCCTTTAAATGTCCCTCTCCCCGCGAGGCTCCTCTCATCACCATTATCTTCCTCTTAATCCATTACCCACACTACGACTCTCGTGCTTCCAACCTGGAAATGCTTATGTAGGTTCCACTGTAGTGGGTGATGCCATCTAGCGGCGTCTCGCACAAACCTTCTTTCTTTCTCGTCTTGTTATATAATTTCTGGCGACTGTGGATGTCGTCTGCTAGACCATCATTAAGGGTCATCGGTGCATCAAATACACAGTTATGCTGTTCCGTCTTGCCTGCCTCGCCTCCTGCTGTTCCTCCTCCTCGCTCAACTCCTAATGGATTTGTCTCTAACGTTTACCTCCGCTGCTCACGTGTCCAAAATCTTATTTACTGACTCATTTACACCATTTTCCTGTGGAATTTCAGCCGGCTATCTGAACATAGGCACTTCATATCCTTTTGTGAGACTGAATCGTATTTCAGACTTGCCTCAAAAATAGAAAAACATTTGGTATTCTGGCGCGTGTGTTTGTATGTGTTGCCAGGCGGCTGGAACCCTCCCTTCCCGGGGCACGTTTCCAACCACGTCACCTGGGGACCAGCGCTTCTTACATGTCAAGTGTTCGTATTTCATGAAGTGTCATGTCTGCTCATATTCACACCCACATTGTTATTCCTCAGGTACACCATTGGACTATTCCCTTGTCGCACACCCTCCCAGTACACCTGACACACCCACTACCCTCTTGACACATAACTTGTGTTAAGACCAGTCTTGCTCACTACACCTTGCTACCTGTACCTCCCACTCGTACTCCAGGGTCGCACCCTCGTACTCCAGGGTCGTACCCTCGTACTCCAGGGTCGTGCTCCTCTCTCCTCACTATCAATAAAGACAAACATAATCCAAGGAAATATTTCGAATGAAAATCTCATCAAACATGATATCATTTTATTCCTTATATAAAGAGAACAATGTGACAACTCTTTCTCTCTGACAAATATATGATCATTTTGTACTATAGCATCAGTAATGTATGAGACAATATATTCGTATATGAACGTATCGTTCGTGTGTGTGTATATACAATTCGTGGACTTCAGTTTATATCTCCACAAATACATTGCGTCCAAACCCATCGCTCACAAGTCACGTCAACTGACGCAATACAGTGTTACGTCACACCATCATTAAAGCCACAGATCACATGTTATCTTTAGTACCATTTGAACCCTAGGTCACATGTTATCTTCTGATCTTTATCAATATATCGACGTATGAATGCTGTAAATTCATGAAAATAATTCGTCCATTCTCAAAAATATTCATCGTTGGTCCCTTAATCATTAGCAAGTTCAAAAGCAAAATCTTTGATATATAAGAGAAAATACAACAGCTGTATTCGTTAAGATCACGTAATACCTTGTTGTATCCATCAGCTTTACATAAAATAACTATATTCATATTTGACCTACGTAGATTACTATATTTGTGATCAAACACACCATCTGTTGTATTTGTGTTATAAATACACTATACTATTTCTTCACTACTAAAGTAATAAACCATTATATTAAGCAATTCTAAATACACAACCTGTTGTATTAATGATGATTCAAAACATAAAGTATCGTATACATGATCATTTACATAAAACCTATGATATTCAAGAACATGAGATACATTCTATTGTATTCATCTCTAAACATACACTATTGTATTTACTGATGCTAAGACATAAAATGCTGTATTCCTCATCATTGAAACCAGACGTTATTTTATTTTTTATCTACTACAGACACAAGCAATTGTATTCATTAATACTAAACACACTGACTATTGTATTGATTGGTCCTACATACATAAATATCGTACCCATCTATAGTAGACACTAACTATTCTACTTCTTTCTGTCTAACCTAACCTAACCTAACCTAACCTAACCTAACCTAACCTAACCTAACCTAACCTGTGTAATGTTATGGTTAGGTTTCCTGGCTTTGAATTCAACGCCCAGGGTCGCCGCCCTGGGTTCGAATCTTGGTCATCCTGCCCTCGAGAGTCATCAACAGATGGGAACTTGTCTTAAGTAAAGGTATGTGTATTGTGGAGTCTCTGGCGCTGTCAGGGATGGGCAGGCACTTGCCCGTCCCGCCTCTGTTGCCTTCAGAGAAGACAAGCGTATTCGCCAGTGAACCTCTACGTTCTAACTCCCCGATTTCTTCGTGAAAATTGCATTTTCTATGAGCCATTATTGTGAAAGTTTGTGTAGGGAGAAGCCAGATGATTTAGGGCGTGTAACCTGGGTCTTGACCTGGGGTCAGGGTCACAAGACCCAGGTCGTTCTCTCTGGGGCTGTTTGAGTCTGGGGTGAGGGAGACGACCAGGTCGTGGTCGTACTTCTGCAAGGTACCCTCACTACCCTCGCTGCCGGGACTGCCGGAAAAATCCTCATACTGACCCTCCGACATGTGGTGACTGGCAACACTGTTGCTGCTGTTCCTTGACAGGCTGAGCAACGCTGGGATGGTGCTGGCTCTTGACAGACTGAGAGGAGTTGACAAGCTGCTGCTCGTCGTCAAGGTGCTAAATTTGGACAAGTTGCCAGCCTTTGACAGACTGCTGGCGTTTGACATGCTTGCCTTTGACAGGATGCTGGTTCTTGACAGGTTCCGAACCCTTGGCAGACTATTGGTCAGTGGCAAGGTGCTGACATTTGACACGCCACTGGTGTGTGACAGACCACTGGTGCATGACCCACTGCTGTCATTGGACAGGTCACTGAAATACGACCAGTCGCTGGTATCTGAGAAGCAGGTTCTTAACAGATCACTCTCCTGGTCCCCCTGCTGGTCGATGGTCGTTCTGGTACCACCAGACAAGATAAGGTTCCTCGTGTTCTCCTTGTTATGATGCTCCATGGTGCAGTAGGCTGACGTGTCACCCTGGCTCTCGGACGATGACAAGTGGTCATCGTCTGTCCTCTGCCCTGTGTCGTCCCCAAAAGGTGTAGCTCGGTACATCCTCTCCATGAGGGCGAGGTGACTGGACCTCCAGCAGTCTCCACCATGTCCTCCCTCGTCCTTGATCCCCAGGTGTGTGGGGGTAAAGTCGTCTGTCCTCACTCTCGTACGCCTGAAGGAAGCAGATGTTATGCCTCTGGGCGTCTCATTACTTGATACACATTCTGAAGCCACACTGGAGGTCTGTGTTACACACACTGGGTTCTTGTCTGCCACATTTTCTGTGAGAAGTTTTGAGAGATGATAAGATGTGTTTACTTCAAGATGACCTTTCACCTTCGTTTGATCGATGTAGCTTTGACCTGTGTACAGAAGTGGCTTGCTATCTTTATCTGCGGAGGAGAGACTTTTGGATGAGGCACTTGGTACATGCGAGGCATTCCTGTGTGAGGCACTGTCTTGAGAGGCATTCCCACCTGCGCCACTCATACAATTTGTCTCTATTTTTGTGATGACTGACTCGGGAATTTCTGTCCCTCGCTCGTCGTTTTCTTTACTAATATCCTGGAAGTTGTTCCTTCTTATGTTGTATCTTGGCTGATCATCGTCAGTCTGATCAAATGTTAAATGATCATCTCTGAGATTTTGAAGATAAGCGAATGTTGGTCTGGTGCTGTCGACCCGTGTTCTGCCAGTGTCGACCCGTGTTCTGCCAGTGTCGACCCGTGTTCTGCCAGCGCCAGGAACTGTTCTAACATAGGTCTTCCCAGCGTCACTATAAAGACTCGGATTATTTCTAATGGCGATTTTCGAGATGTAGTCACCACTCGTAGAGGACAATACCTTACCTGCCCGTCCCATGGTCGACGGTACAGGAGCAGGACGTACCGTGGTCGACGGTACAGGAGCCAGCAGTACCGCAGCCGGTGCAGGGAGGCTGAGGTGTGGCTGCTGCTCGCTCTCCTGCCAACGGAAGTTACCACCACACCTGGCTGACCTGACGTCCTCACTCACGACCTTACGTCCTGACCTGACACTTGATTCTGAACCACTGTAACCCTTCGTCAGGTACTGACGGTGTAGTGGACGACCTGGTAAAAGTTCTGTATTCTGAACTTTCCTAGACTCCTGTCCTACAGTTGTGGGACGTGTGGACTCGCTCCCAGTCTTTGTAACAAGTTTATTTTCCTGCATAATTGCCTGGGAATATTTCTGCCTCATTGACGTTAGGTCACCAGACGTCGGCCACCTGCGGGAGGAACTCCCTCCTGTATTAGACGGAAGGACACTGTCCTCAGAGCCACGAGACTGGAGTAACATCTCTCCCTTACCTGAGGAGGTGTTATGTGAACATCTGGCGTCACGAGAGGTGTTCTTGTTCCTGTTTTTTGTGTTGAGAAACTGTTGGTAGTTCAGTGTAGCGTGCAAACAATGTGTCTCATTTCCTTGTGCATCGCTGGGGCGTCCAGGAACGTTCCTGCTCTGCTGCCGTTCTTCAGTACCCGAGCAGGGAGTTGCCATGGAGTTCTTCCTCACCCCGAAATGACCTGAGCATCGACCATTGATTACAGGGTAAACGTCCAGCAGTTCATTGTCTGTACCATATAAAGGCTGGGATACTTTGTTTATACCATATAAAGGCTGGGATACATTGTTTGTTCCATATAAAGGCTGGGATAGTTTTACGTTCTTTTCCAAGGAATAACTTTCCCAACTGTTATTTTGTTCTTCATTGTTCCTCCAATACGTCAGGTTTTGGCTGATGGCTCTCGTGATTGCCAAGGATTTTGTATCGCTGTGTGTGGGACGTCTCTCGCCCGTACAGTGTCCCCGAGCATCGCCATTACTCCCTATCGCTTCTTGGTTACTGCTGCTGACACAGGAGTTGGCGTCAATATTTACCCGGTATATATTTTCCAGCCTGTTTGTTGGGGCCGTGTTGGTGGAGGGAGAGTCTTCCTCAGTAAGGCTGGGCTGCTGGGGTCTGGTGTCGCACTTCCAGCCTGAGCCCCAACCCAGCCTGGCACCCGACCCCCAGGATGGGCTGGTCAAGCTTGGCGAGTTACGATTATTATTTAGATAATCACAGGTTAGGCTCGCATGGGAGGCCGAGTTTGTGCTGAGATATTCACACGTTATACCCGCCGTACAAACAGAGTTTCCAGTCTCGCTATTAAGATAGTCACACGTAGAACCAGTCGAGGGAACAGAGCTTACAGTCTTACTGTCGAGATATTCACATGTTATACCAGTTGAACGAGTAGAGTTTCCATCCTGGATATTGAGATAGTCGCACTTTATGCTCGTCAAAGGTGTAGAGTTTCCAGTCTTATTATCCAGGTAGCCACAAGTCCGCTGCCTCACAGATCTCGTCCTTTGCTCCGCCTTTGTGACTGAGTCAACCGGAAATTTATTCAACGAATAATCTGTCGCCTCTGTCTGTGTGCCACTACTGGTCGTCATCTTCCTGACAGATTCATCCACGGATTCATTAGTGAGATTCGTGATCGTCTTCTTCTTCAGCAATGATTCAGAGGATAGAGGATCGAGTGGTGGCCCAGTTTCCCACTTTTCCCCTGGGTCGCCACGGACGGTGTTCCTTGATGGGGTAAAGGCGCCACTCTGTTCCTCACGAAGTGCTCCTGACGGCTCGGTGTAAGAGCCAAAACCTCTCGTCTGACCCAAATATTGACACACTGGTTCTGTCCAGGGTGGTGGAGATGATTGGTCCCCCACTCTCTGGTGTCCTTCAGGAATGTTTCCTTCAGCCAAGTTCCTGAAGTTTGTGTGTCTTACTTGTGTTTCAGAGGCGGTGGAAACTTCTGGCTGTTTTAAATCTAACTTTTCCCGGATCTGTTTAGCTGAGAGAACCCCAGTTGTCTGGGCAACACTGTACACGTTACTTTCCTGCAGCCATTCCTCACAGGACCTTGTTGGTGCTCCGGATGTCCGGTGATTCCTCTCCCCCGGCTGGAGTACAGAGGCTGTAGTCCTTGCCAAGGCTTCGTCCGACGATACAGTGGCTGTAACCGTTACCACGGCTTCGTTCGTTCGACTGGCGTGCTCCCAAGTCGGCCTGCTTGAGCCTGACGACAGTATATCCCTGCCCTCCGTCGCTGGACGGTTGAAACTTGCGGAGGTAAAGAGAGGGAAGTTCTCCATGGCCTGCAGCAGGTACTGGCAAACCGGCCTCCTGAAGTGGGTGGGGAGGGCACCTCCTCCCCCCGGCCTCCCACATGACACTCTCGGAAGTGGTACTTGAACTTTAGACTCCTCCTTCTGCTCAAGAGCCTCGAGGATAGACTTGCTCTTCTGGAGGACCTTACAGATCGGCTTATTAATCCTGGTGCTTTCAGAGGAAGGTCTGGTCTTCACTGGGGCTTCGTGTGATGGTCTGTTATTCTCTATGGTCTTCAGGATAACTTTGCTCCTCTCCAGGGCTT
>JAUTXX010540063.1:0-10302 GCA_032273605.1 Panulirus laevicauda | reverse complement strand
ATGCTCAATGCCTCTCACGTTTCAGCCATTGGGTATATATTTTTTCCCCTTGAATGGCCATCTATACGTAGTGTGGCGTGTCATACAGAAGAAGGGTGTCATCTTTACGTAGCGTGGTGTGTCATACAGGAGAAGGGTGTCATCTTTACGTAGCGTGGCGTGTCATACAGAAGAAGGGTGTCATCTTTACGCAGCGTAGCGTGTCATACAGGAGAAGGGTGTCATCTTTACGCAGCGTAGCGTGTCATACAGGAGAAGGGTGTCATCTTTACGTAGCGTAGCGTGTCATACAGGAGAAGGGGGGAGGGGGGCCTCTAAATTGCCTCCTTCCACCAGAGCTTGTCAGAAGCAGTCCGAACTGTCAGCGGTACAAAGGTCTTCATTACTCTCCCGGCAGCTCTGTGACATGTAGTTCCCAGCGGTGGCAACCCTGTTTTCGAGCGCCTTGAGCGCGATGGATTCGATTCCTTCGGGACGGTACGGTAGGTACGGCCCTTGAGCGCGCGATGGTACGGCCCTTGAGCGCGCGATGGTACGGCCCTTGAGAGTGCGATGGTACGGCCCTTGAGCTCGCGGAGACGGTACACGGTTCTCTGGTAGGATACTCTGGTCTTTGACCTCACCCTTGAAGGCTAGGCCAAAGACCAAGCCATCATACTCAAGCACAGTACCGGTGTGGTCAAGGGCTCATACCGTCGTGCTTAAAGGGGTTTTCAGTAGCGAGCAGTTGTGGTAACACTGCGCCACATACGTGGTCGCCAGCGTTGGCAACAGTGGACCACGTGGTCAGCAGTGTCGCCAAGGAGGCAGCAGTAAATAGGAATAATGAAGGGACATCCCACAAACTGTTTGATTAAGCCTATTACACACACTTGTCCGATTCGTCACACGAGTCTTGTGGTTTCGTCCTTAAAACCCCCTTTTTTTTGTGTGTTGTTTATTTCTTTTTCCCTCCTTGATTTTTGTGTTTTTGTTTCTCTTGTTTCAGGACGGTTGTTTGTGGCTGTTGTTTGTTCGTGAATGAGGCTGTTGAGCGTGTCTTGTCTGGGGGTAGTTGTATATGAGTGATTTGCTCCATGGTGTCGTACTGAAGTGTTATTTTAGATGTGGTTTTGTGTTACTAAGTTTCATGTCGGAGTATTTTCTTTAAGAATACTTTAAGCAATTTGATTTTTGTGAGGACATATGAAGCAAGGATATCTTTTTTATCTTTAGATATCTTTATGTGAGGGTGTTTTTGTCTGAGTGTGGTTTATGGGAATGTGATATGTGAGGGTGTTTTTATGTGAACGTGGCTTTATGTGTGTGTTCTTATGTGAAGGTGTTTTTATGTGAAGGTGGCTTTATGTGAGTGTGTTCTTATGTGAGTTTTTTATGTGAATGTGGCTTTATGTGAGTATGTGAAAGTGTTCTTATGTGAGGGTAGTTTTCATAAGTGAGGGTGTTTTTATATCACTTTTACTTTACTCTGAAGGTATGATAAGTGTAGGCGTCTCATGTCAATGAGAGTTAATTCTTGAGAATATTCTAAGTGCTGGTGGTTTAATATAAGGAGAAGGAATAGTAAAGGTAATGGTTTTTATGTAAACTTATGGATTTATATATGTGAGAATATTCTCGTATGTGAACTGTGTATTTTATGAGAGGATATTATACTCATGTGAGAATGTGAATAATTCAGGTTGAAGGAGCCAACTGTATCAGAACGTAGGTTAATGTGAGATCTTCTCTGAGATGTTTTTGCTGTAGTTATTTTAAACGTTGGTTTGTTACGTTTGGGATGTTTCTATGCTGGCGTACCTGTTTGTCTCAAATGTGGGGGCGTTTTTTTTTTATTTTTTCTTTAGTGGGGTTGTTAAGCAATAATGTTTGTATGTGATGGTTATTTCATGAGTGTGTGCTTATGCCAGTCTGTGGTTACTTTAACGTAAACGATCTTTTTATGAGTGGGTTACCTCATAAACAAATATTTTTTATGAGAGAGTCATCTCATAAAAGAAAATCTATTTGTCAGATACTACTATTTTAAACAAAGTGTATGAAAATTCGACACATTGTTGACATCAGTTAAGCCCAAACAACCTAGTTATTGCTGGGCCATCTGGACCCCATTCGATCATCAGTGCTGAACAGTTCTCAAGGAATTGGTACGGGAAGCTGAAGCCAGGGTCGAGAACGGGGCTCGGGACGAGGGTGTTGTCTGTATCATGTCCCTAGTAATAACTGGACAATTAGGTGTGTGTGTGTGTGTGTGTGTGTGTGTGTGTGTGTGTGTGTGCAGGGGACGTCTCCAGAACACGCTGACATGGTGCCTCCTGCTCCTATTGTGGTGGTGGTTGTGGTAGGAATGATAATGATTGCGGTGGTGGTGGTGGTGGTGGTGGTGGTAGAGGTAATGTCAGGAATAGTGGTGGGGGTGGTGGCGGCGATTACGATGGTAAAGGTAGTTATGGCTTGTTTGGTAGTAATGGTCGTGATTAGTAAAGGACAAGAGGTGATAAGACTGAGAAAACTGGCCCATGAGAAGAGACTAATAAACAGAAGGGAAGTGAGCTTGGTTTAATAGTGCCAGTTGGCAAGATCCCTAATGTGTGAACTCGCTACAAAGGGGACATGAAGTGGTTATCTCCTGCGCTGGATACATACTTGGTCATTCCATCGGCAGAAGGTGTCCTTCATTACCCCGAGACAAGAGTAAAATTCAAAAGCATCTTGACACTCGTGAAGACACAAGCACCGTGTTTACCTTACTGACCAATTGCTGGCTTATAATCGGCGCGAGAGGAGTGAGTGATGGACCATGATAAACCTCCTCTGTCCAACCTCCTCTGTCCATCACAGTGAAATGTGCTGAAAACATACGAGAGGAGAAATGAGCTCGATCAGTAGGTTATAGTATACGGTCGCTGGTTAAGCAAGGTTAAGGTGTTGGAACTATTTGATCTTTGAATGTTTAGCTTCGACGGGAATATATAAGAAATATGAAGGATATCAGCAGAGGTGAAGGACACACACACAAAAGAATATGATGTCTGACAATGTGACATAAATTCATCCTTTTGGAAATGACACATCGTTTCTTTCTTTCTTTATCTATATAATAATTTGATGTCTGATATGTAGAGATTGTATCCATATTGCACATTAGGTAAATGAGCCGACTACCATATTATAAGGAAACTATAAAACTTAAGTCGTGACTTGATGTTGCACAATTCGACATTGTATTCATTTTTCCCTTTAGGTCCGACAGAGCACCATTGTGACCTCTGTATAACCCTCCTCCTCCACCGTTCACACGATGAACATGATCGCCACAGTGAATCAGCCGCTGATGGTGGCAAAACTGATACGAAACGAGAAACGGAAGATTGTTGATAAGAAACGAAAGGAAAAAAAAAATATAAATGTGTTGGAGCAAAACGCATGAGAGGGAAAATATCAACAAAATGAGCAGAAAGAGGAAGAGAGAACGAAGCATTGAAATAGAGGAGCTAGAAACGACACGTAATGTCAGTGGCATTAGATACGAAAATACAATAAACAGTAGCGATCTAAGTAGCATTTCCAGCTACATAAACAATTCAAGCAGCAACGACAGGTACAGACGTGGTCCCTAGGACGCTTCCAGCAAATGCTCCCATCACCAAGACCTTGGGAAACAAAGAAGGGAATAGGTTGCAGGAGACTAGGACGAGGGGAGGGAGGCAGGCAACAGGAACCATTAGAATTATAGAAAATAAAGTAATTATCCGCTCTTTATAGCGTTATAACGCTTCTTTTTATAGCGTTCTTCAAACGAGTCGCGAGTTGAAAACCGGAGATCCATCCCAACAACATAAAAGCCTTGAAAACATTTTCTTTTATCAGTGTCCAGCAACACACAAAGGGTGGGAAATCAACTGCCTGTTTAACTCTTTCCAAAACACCCAATTTTCCTCCCCCACTTAGAGCAAGGGTTGACGTACGCAAATATCGCTTCAAACGAAGAATGACATACAAGAAGCGACCATAAAATATCATTCCCCTGACGAGGTTATGCATTACTCCTGCTTCTTATTATTAATTAAGCCATCAAATTAGTTACGAGGGGCAATCCAGCGTTCTTGCCCGCTATTATCCGACTATAAAATAGATACTAGAATTAATCCACCGATTGTTAGGTGTTCGCGGTTGGAAGAGGCGGATAACCGCATGATAGCTGGATTAATGTCCATGAAGGCCGGATTAATGCCCCTGGCGGCTGGATTAATCTCCATGTCATCAGCCACCGACGGCCTGGAACGTGGGAGTGTCTCCATCCATGTGAGGAATGTTGATGTCCGCACCTTATGTCGGCTGCTATGCTGGCCCGTGGAACCTTCCTTTATGGAGTCAGGAAACGACTGTGTGTGTGTGTGTGTGTGTGTGTGTGTGTGTGTGTGTGTGTGTGTGTGTGTGATATCGCGTGTTTTATGCCTTACGTATATTGATATTTTCAGTTCTTTACGAGGTATACGATAGCGACGATGATTCATGTATTTCGTATCATCCTTGCTGTACCTGAGGGATTTAGAACGAGAATTAGGATTCGCAAGAGCTGTTGTCCCCTCTCCATCACCCTGCTCGCAGCGACACATAACAGGATATTACGGAATACTGTACCAACCAATCTACACATAAGAAGGATCATTCCCATTCTTATAGAATCCAGTAGTATCCTTAACGACCCTCAGTGTCCGGCGGTGTTTCTCTTTACCAAACGATCAAGAAAATGTGAAGCGTCTTCTTCTTCTGATACTAAAATCTTTGACCATCTTGGTTGAGCAAGTATTCCCTTCTCCATAAACCCAAAGGATGCGTAACGTTCTCCTGCAACAGCCCTGGATCCTTATAGATCCTATAGGTCCGAGAAGGTAGTCTTCTCCCCCACTTCGAGTCCTACTGTCGTGTCTAAATCCAGGTCAGTATTACACGACCTCATTTAGAGGGCTACATTGCTCCTCCAGCAATGGCCCCCTGCACCTCTCTAACTCCCACTGACTCCCTACAACCAAAAGGATATGAAGCTCTGGTATATAAGATAGACCCTTTAGCTTCCAGGATCCTTTGTCTCTCTTATGACAGGAGGATATGGAGTTCGCTCCCACAAATACTCCAGCTTTATGTAAGTCATTCGCTTTCCTGCACGACCAGAGCTGGTCGTCGTCATATCCGGCCTCGAACCCCTTCATCGTCCAGGAATCCGTGGGGGTCGGATCGCGTAAATGTCATCCAGGCATGGTGGCCCTCTGTGTACTTCCTGGAATTATGATAACGACTGCACGACTATGGCCATACTCCACACACACACACACTCACACACACACACACGGTTGTGGGGGGTACGTACTTGAGTAAGCTGTAACGTGGCTTAATTACAGGGTAAGATATATTGAGAGCGTCAACGTCCTCTTGGAGGTGGAGGATATCCTGTGATAAAAATGAAACTTTGCGAAAGATATCGACCAGATAGGAGCTCTGGGACGCCCGCAGCAGCAGCAGCAGCAACCTTCTCTTCCTCCTCCTCCTTCTTCTCCTCTTCCTCTTCCTCCTCCTCTTTCTTCTCCTCTTCCTCCTTCTCTTCCTCCTCCTCCTTCTTCTCCTCTTCCTCTTCCTCCTCCTCCTCCTTCTCCTTCTCCTCTTCCTCCTCCTCCTCCTCCTCCTCCTCTCTCTCCTTCTGCTCCTTCTCCTCCTCCTCCTGGGGTTCCTCCTTGATTCAGAGATCAGTTTTTGTTCATCTGACCAACACTTTCTCCTTCACTCTCTTGCAGGAAGATTCGAATGCGATTCTACAACCACTCGCAATTCTTCAGTCCTCGAAATATATATCAGTTTTTTTTTTATATGAAATAATGAACTCGTCAGCCACAGATGACGCAACAGTTTGTTTTAATCACGATATTTAAAACAGGGGCAACAGGTCACCGTAGCGTTACGTCATTCTGTTGATACAGTTTTCAGTGGATCTCTCTTGTTCTTAATCTGTTTGCCAACGCGCAAATATTTGTCTCTTACTTCGTCGATATAGGAGACTGGAAACGTAGAGATGGGAAGCGGAGGGGGTCTCTCTTATCTCTCTCCCAGTCCCACGAATCTCTCGTATCTACCACACACTATCATCGTCCCCTTCTCCTTCTCCATCAGTTCACCTCTCAGTAACATAAGACAAATCGGATCTTGTGATAAGGAAAGTTTCTAATTGTTCAATAGATCGATTTGTCTTGAAGTCTTCTTGATATATGTATAATTCGTCTATTCATTTGATATCTAAAGCAATATTTGTCTCCTATATTCTTGATATATGTATAAGTCGTCTATTCATTTGTTATCTAAAGCAATATGTGTCTCCTATATTCTTGATATATGTATAACTCGTCTATTCATTTGATATCGAAAGCAATATTTGTCTCCTATATTCACCGGTTTACGCTCTCGGCCACATGTATCAATAGGAATCGTTCGTATGCTGATGGCTGTAGACAGTGTTTGGGAAGGTGTTCACGCGAACGCTCACGGCAGCCACGGCCACTAAAATATGCATGAAAGAAACTGAGAAACTGGCACAGCTTCGCTGGTGTACTACGGGTCTCTGGACGATATGCAAAACACCCTGTGATTTATCGGTGTTCGACAAGGGTAGAGATCTGCAGGGAGGCGCCTCCGACGAGCCGTCCCACAGACGAGGCCGTAAAAGACATCTATATCCCATTTGCTTTGCCCTTAATTAGCCAACGGAGAAGTACGAACTCAACCGCTCATTAGCTTCCAAACAAGGTAATTACTCGACGAGCGAGTCCCATTCTCTCTCGGCTCTCGGTTTGGTCGGCCGGGTGTGGTCAGGTGTATACCCATTATTTACCCATCATGTGTGGTCTGTTGTACACCCATTACCTGTCCATTAGGTGTAATGCGACGTACATCTGTTACCTACCGATCAGGTGTGGTCTGTTGTCCATCCATTACCTACCTATCAGGTGTAGTCTGTTGTACACCCATTACCTACCCATTATGTGTCGTCTGTTGTACACCCATTTCCTACCCATAATGTGTCGTCTGTTGTACACCCATTACTTACCCATCACTGTACACTCACAACGCACTAGTCGGGCGGGAGACCATCTGCTCCCATGACCGTCTCAGTTGAACGCTTTTGGACGACTTGAACTCACAAGGAGGTTCTCTTCATGCGGGGATGAACGCGGCACAACCTTTCATAACGGAAGGAAGCGTCACCACAGCACTGTGGCTTCTGTGGCCAAGGGGGACGCTTATAAGCTAGTGGACGTCTGGAAGCGAGGGACATCCCAGCTAACTGCCGTCTATGGCTGAGGGACCCCAGATAGCTGCCGTCTGTGGCTGAGGGACCCCAGCTAACTACCTTCTGTGGCTGAGGGACCCCAGCTAACTACCATCTGTGGCTGAGGGACCCCAGCTAACTACCGTCTGTGGCTGAGGGACCCCATGTAACTGCCGTGTGTGGCTGAGGGACCCCAGCTAACTGCCGTGTGTGGCTGAGGGACCCCAGCTAACTGCCGTCTATGGCTGAGGGACCCCAGCTAACTGCCGTGTGTGACACACGATTTTAGCTTTGACCGTAGAGGCAGATTCTTCGCTAAGATTACATTACGTGACCTTTGTCTGTCTGTAACTCACGATAACGGGAACAAATAGTTTACCCCACAAGGGCAATTATGTTTGGCCTTTGAATAAAAAGGGGAACCTTCCCTACCTTGGAGCACGAAGAATTTTTGATTGTACCCTTTTCATGCCCCCAGAATCTTATCGGATTAATCATTTGATCATTGGCGTTTTCTTAAGCTAGAATGACGATTGTGATTTCATAGGAAAAGCAGAATTCTTCATTTGGCTTGGGACAGAAGTCTGTTACCTTTTTACACGAAATGCGATTTAATTTTTATCATGAAATGTAAAGGTAATCATTTTTGTTTAGCCTTTTAGTCGAATATGATCTCTTAATCATTACTCCTGAAAGGATGAATTCTAATTCATCATTTGGCTGAGTGGCTGAAAGCAGAATTATAGATACGCTTAAGACTTGGTAAATATTTCTCTTCAAGTCCAGGACTAACATTATTTGCGTTTCCTTAATCACACTGACAGTTTGGAGGTTTTCCTCTTGAATTTTGCAATTCTGCTTATACCTCACTAATCTGTAAGTTCCTGATATCTTCCTCTATCACCAACACCCTCGGAGAGACCCAGTGGTTTATAGATGTTTAAGATCCTTCGTATTCCTTCGTATTTAGGAAATCCTTTTTGAGCTACGTCTTTGGAGAGCACAAAAAAAAGAGCAGTTAAAGGATTGGATCCAGCTGAGGTACACTGTGTCACAGGTGACATGCCCTTCAGCGTACCACACGTTTCTCTCGCACATGGAATAGTGGCAGAGAGTACAAGAAGGGGGAGACATGGGGTCCCCTCGTGGAAAATGGTAATAATGAAAATATACGAGACAGATGTTCGTCAGTGGTGCATGAGTGTTGTAAGTACACATTTTCAACGCAAGGATGTCCATAAATATACGTGGTGTAGGTACAGAGAAGACAAGGGTAGATAAGAGCGTGATGGATATGTTTCTGGTTAAGAAAGAATATTACAGGTAGTGTGTGTACGATATGAGGAGTACGAGAGGGTTGGGTTAGGGGAGGTGGGGAGGGGCTGGCTCGCTTGTCAGATCATGCGATGCTGATGTGGACATTTGCCTTTATCCTTATATAGTCTATGGATGAGTGAGTAGAAAAAAATTATGTAAGAAAAGTAAGGAGGATAAACGCAGATAAGCAGAGGAGTGAAAGTGTACAACAGTTTCAAAGAGGCGAATGAAAAATGGGACTAAGATGAACAGACATTCACAAGGATGGTTGATATAGTGCATTTCGGTGAAGCTGAGTCAACTTGGGGATATCGAAAGCAGGATGAATGAAACTCTAAGGGAATGTAACAAGTTATTTTAGAAGGAGGTAAAATTAGGTGTGAAAAAAAGAGAAGAGGTGTGAAAAACATGTGTGAAAGATTCCTTGTGACAAAGGACGACATTTTTAGATGATGGAGAAACTATATACACGAACTGGCTTGAAATGGTGGAACAATAAAGATAGATATTTGTGCACAAAGATATGAAGTCAGAGATAGATATGGGGAAGAAATAAAAGGCTTTGCAAAGAGGAAGGGGAAAAGAGAGGTAAATGTGCCCTAGAAGTGGGAAATCTTAGGGTTATAGATGAAGCTGAGGGTGAGGTTGTGAAGAAGGAGACACAGATACAGAACAGATTTGGCTCGTGTGTACCGAAGACAAGGAAGTGTGATGGTGTATTCGACACATGTGGACGACAGCCCTGCTCCTTCCACAGTATATAAAGATGAAGTGGGTAAGAGCGAGTGCAAGAACTGTTGAGAAATAAACCCTCTTAGCGTAGTTGTTAACGCGCGCGTGTGTGTGTGTGTGTGTGTGTGTGTGTAAGAAGATTATGACTGACTGCGATAAAAGGGATTAACAAACGCCGTGGTAGGTGGAGAGCAAGACAGTGCTGCATCCTGGGCTGGGAGGAGGATCTGATTTATGAACTTAGGCAGTCAGCGGAGGAGAAAGTTCCAGAGAGGAAAGAAGAAGAAGGTGAAGTGGTTGCAACAATCATGGCTTTCAGGAAAAAGACATATGTGATAAAGTGAATGGGAAAGTTCTCCTGGGGAAGTTTCGGATCCTATATGGCTAGCGTGTTTGGAAGGCTTTCATTATTGTATTCCCTTAGACCAGATTGAGATATTTTGTCTTTTAGACCAGATTAAGATATTTTGTCTTTTGTATAATGAATGGAACAGTCCTGACGTGGGAGTCATTGGTGGGGGTCGATTAAGTGGGTAATACGATGCGGGAGTTCGTCAAGCGTGTGTGTAATGTTGTAGTCATTTGATGCTTTTATGGAAAGGGGTATTTTACGTGAGGTACGAGGGATGTGGGAGTGGCGCCGGCGGTGGTGTACTCTGGATACATGGTGGAACTCTGTGGAAAGGCAGTTACGACAGCTGTTTGTATGCAGATGATTTTTCGCCCGTTGTCCGAATTGGATGGACAGGGGGGGTGGGGGGGGTGAGAGGGGCTAGGTGTGGGAGGGATAGGATTGGACAGGATTTGTTGAGTCGTTTTATATCTCTTCGTGCTGTTCGAAGGAGGATGCTGTGAATGCATATGCAAGAACGACATTCCTTTAATCTTTTTTCCATTGAGAGAGAGAGAGAGAGACAGAGAGAGAGAGAGAGAGA
>JAUTXX010540031.1:0-10681 GCA_032273605.1 Panulirus laevicauda | reverse complement strand
CTATTTACAGATTTTCATTAAAATCTGAAGAACTTGAAAATCTGAGCAAAATGCAAGGCCTTGCAGTTTTCGTGATTTTTTTCAAGTTGTCGATTTTCTTGAAAATTTCAGTATTCCCTTCCCATGCACAATACTGCATACCTCATGTCCCCAATTTACACTTTCAACTGACACATTACTCATGTTCACATTCAGTGTCTCCCATCACTAATAATATCTGGTCTCATGCATCAAAACTGCGAATGCACTTACTTAGCTGCTGCCTAAACACGTTCTTCGTGATCTCTCATGGCCAGGTGCATAAACACTACTAATCACCCTTCTCTTGCCAACCACCTTCATTTCTACATATATTCCCCCAACACTAAAAGTGCCTTGGAAGTAAGAACGCTTTGCATGAGTAAGGTTAACCCCAGACAGACACGAATTCAACTTGAAGCCTTCCGTCACCTTGAATGGTCAACAGCTTGCACTGAAAATGCTAGCTGTTCTAATTGTTACATTAGACAAATACAAGACCTTCCCACTTTACACCACAAGTACCAACACTTAGTAATAAACTAAATGCCCTCAGAGCATTAGGTGGTACTAAGTTAATTATTACCATTAGCATACAGTTCATCAGCTTTACCCAAAACTACAACAGTACTAGGCCCTTCCCATTCAAGGAACTCCAAAGCTAATGACCCACCACAGAAATATTAAGCTTACCCATATCTCACATTTCAATGGCCTATGTGCGTGGATCCCATATCCCTAACATGTATGTATTAAGCATATGCCCTCCCAACCCAGTCTTAAACATCACTCCAACATATGTATACACCCATCTTGTAAGAGACCTTTTTGCTCCAAAGTAGACCATTATTTCCCTGTTCCTGCATGGATTGCAGAAGTAAAGGGTCATGGGGATGCATAATAATTTGTGGAAACTAATATTAAGCTTGACTGAAATGCAATAATTGGTATTTTACATGAACAAGTAACCTCCTCAACGATGTTGCACAAAAAGACTGTGGAATAGAATAATCGTATGACTAAAACATGCATCATATCAGTCACAATGAAAGCAGGGTAATTGGTCATTCTAATATAATGGCAATAAAAGTAAAAATTAATATCACCTGGAGAATCTAATCACAAGTTGGTGCAATGGAGGATAATTACATACTTGATCCCGAAATGAAGTAACATACATCACAGTCCACATACAACAAATTAACAGTACCTTTTTACTCCTGAGTTAGATTTAAGAAGAAACTGCAAAACCTACGGGCAGCTGTACAGCATTTTAAAAGAAAAAATGTACATATTGTATATACATGTATAGTAAAGCATAGAAAGGGAAATGTTTTTGTGTAAAACTTTCCCCACTAGATTACAGGGATAACGCATAGAAATGTTAAGGTAATTCATCCACAATTATAATCCAAACGCAGCTCTCACAGATATCTGGAGCCTCTACAAAGTTAACCATCTCACTTAACTGGAAAATCAGGTTTACGTAAAGTCACAAAGTTGACTTTAGTGGAAAAAAGATTTTCCACAGAGTAACAAATTTTGACATTCCAGATCCATGGAAGCAGTTGTGTATTCATTATATAACACACCAAAGAAGGTTGATTAAAACATTTCCCTCACTGCTCCAATTCTCATTAACTCTTCATTCAATCCCAACGGTGCCAAAAGTTATCTAATGAAGTATTACAACTTTGCCTGTATATCTTAAGTGACCCAGTCCTTTTGATTTTACCCGTAGAGTTTTGACAAGTATGCAATTTTTATGCTTGTTTTTAGGTCAGTACTGTACTTCAGGATTGTCAGTATTAAGCTTTTGTCTTTGTGAAAATAACTTTTGTCTGATCAAAGTATATATTTTAGAAGACAAGTTTGTAACCTCACAGTAAATGAATAAAGATACTCTGGATTTTAGTTATTTAACTGACACCTATGTTTTCAGTTCAGACACATTTACATTTTTCCATTCATTTAAATGTAAATGTCTCACAATCATCTATATTATTACTGTTACCACTTAAGAGAAAAATATGTATATTTATCAATAAACAATACTTAAAAATTATTGTTTTTCATTCATCCTTACCTTCAACAATTTCCCTCTGTCACCTTTAGGATCCACTCAAATTGCATTTTCAAAAAATAGCACTGAAAGGGATGGCTTGACTATTAATCTATACCTTGAGATTTCTTTAAAAATTTGCTGACTTGGATAACAATTCAACAAAGCATAACAAAAACTACAAAGGAGAATTACAGTACCTCTTAATTCTTTCGTACCTGTTTGCTACCTTTGCAATGCAGCATCAGAAGCAGACAACTTACCTCGGTGGAATATACAATTTCCAAAAATTTAGACCAAACTACTAGCATACGTGCAACAAGCAAAATGCGTAAGCTTTTCCAATAAGTTCAACAGAATAACTACAAAAATTAAGAAATAATAACTTCAACAATGCAGTCAAGAAAAAAAAGAAAACTTAAGACATCCAATGAGAATATTCGGTTATTATCTATCTATATCTCTGATGCTTATTCCCAGATAGAACTCCCTCAAGTGGGTGACCATGGCAACAAAGTCTCCATAACCAGTGAACTCGAGTCCCATTTCTTAGTCTTTAGTACCTCACGCTCAACAAGCCACTGGTAGAGGGCAACTCTAGTGCAGTGTTTGCAAAGACTTTTACCTAATACTTCTACCTGATGTTTCTACCTAATGCAACTGCCTAAATGTTCCTACCTACTACCTCTATCTACTGCTCTTCTCACTTTGCTCAGTGTAGGGAAATCTAGTTTCGAAGAATGAGCTGTGTGGGGCGAGCCACAAAGAATGAGCTGCGTGAATTAATTAAGCACCAAGTGTTATGTATGACAAGGCAAGATTATATGTTTGGAAAGAATGCCAGGAGTCCATCTGCGGGTGAGCAGAAAGAAAAGACTGCTACTTGGGTCAGTGGAGTGCAACTTGACAACCACTCATGTCCCAGTTCACTACGAAGCCATCGCTAACACTCCCAATACCCAGGTGGGCAGGTACTGGTTATATACTTCCCTGGACATTGGCTGCAACTACAGGCAAACGGAAAAGTGGAAGGAAAAGAAACACATCCAGACAAAGAACCTATCTCAAATTATGAATGACTTGGTGATGTAAACCAGATGAATTGGCAAAATGTCCCTGAAAGCAAATCTCTACGAAAGAGGATCTAATTTTGAATCCAATCAAAAATCTTTCTAAGTATTCAGAGTTCAAATAATAGCTTCATTTGACTCCAATGAAATATAAATGATATGCAAATCAATCCCACACCTGACACCAACATCAGAAAGCTCTTGGATAAATCCATAAGCCACCTGCCACCTAAAATTTGCTGGGGGCAGTGAGCCATCCAAGAAAATCTACGCAACCTCGACCTCGTACGAGAATAATAAGAGACAGAGCTAAAGGTAAACTTTCATCGCAGGTATCACGGTAAGCATATTTTTCAAAATTCTACTGTCTCTGTATGGCAAATAACAATTTCTGAGACCTTTCCGTTTAACAAAACTTTGGGATTTCAGGACTGATGGGAGCTAAAGATGTGATGAACTGATTCACCAACATGGAAGTAATGTTCATCATAAATCTTAGGTAATACCACTAATGTGGCTGACTAATTCAAAATTAATCCAAATAACCAATAAAAAGACACCAACATCCTAGGGCATAACACTCGAGCAATACAATTTAGATATGTGATGCCTTTCAGATGTTATCTGATTCTATTGCTGAGGCAAATGAACATTTACAGTATTAATCCTTGTAATTGGTCTTGACAGACCATGTATAGAGACACATTTTAACTTTCAACATCATTAACAATTAGCTAAACCTTAAAACAAAGCAGTCCTCCTACTGGGAATCAACGTTCAATGTAGACAATAAACGATGAAAAAATGAATTTCCCATTCCAAAACAAATAAAGGTAGTGGGAAATTCTGAAATGAAACATACAGATACATATTCTTCAGGTTTAAGCCAATCCATTTTTAAAGTTTCAATTTAGTCATAATAAATGGTAAATATTTTATATAAAACAGGATAGGCGATCACAAATAAAGCCGATGAATTTCTAAGATACCACAATTACGACAGTATGGCTTAAAATACAAGGAGAGGTTGATAGATCACAGAAGAGATGAATTTAGTGAGAAAATTGAGTGGGAGGTACTTAGGCAAAGGAGCTAAAGGAATTATTGTTCAAAATCACATGAACAATCACTCTGCATGCAGTTTAACTGGACACGTAGTCTTGGGACGAATCAACTTATGCAATGAAAAAGTAAGATGTGCTCAAATTAGAGTGGAGGCCCACATTTTTCACTTACACTCATAGGAAATAGACAGAAAATCTATACTGATGTAGTGATAAGCCGGATGGACTGTCCGACTCGAGTAAAAGAAAAGGAAGTAATGCAATCGTAGATTTCTAAATCATGACATTTGTTAGGGGTCTAAGAGTAATCAAATAAAATCAAGCCTTAAGTCTTGCTTTTACCTATGATCACTCAGGCAACTTTTACAGTATTTGTTGACACACTTTACAATAAATTTTCCCATCCAAGGCCAGACTTCCACATTTGAAGTCAAACTTTGAAGACGTATTTGATGTAGTACTGCTAATGAGAAAAATGCTAAAAATGCATTCAATAAGTTGCCATCTGATACACTAACATAGAACCAAAGTTCTCTACTCACGTAAATTTACTTTGGTTACACCAAGAGTGCTGGCTACATAATGATATACTTTAAAATATCAAACTATGATATATTTAAGATAACTAAATTCCACTTTTCTTCATAACTGTTTCCCTATATTTAAGATTACTAAATTCCACTTTTCTTTATAACTGTTTCCCTCTTTTCTTTCATCTTGCATCCTTATTTATACTTGCTGAAGCAAATTCATTTCTTCTCTTGAGTTTTGTTCTATACACAAATGGCAAATGTTGTACTCAATTTCCAGCCAAAGGAACATGAAGAATTTTTAAGCAACTGTTTTTAAGATGCCTGCTGGACTTTTGACACGAGGCTGTGAAGCCCACTACTTAAATTCTTAAATTATTCTGTGGTAAAGAATGAAGATACCAGAAAGTTGTGAAAACACTGAGAGAGTATATGAAAACTTATGGCAGCACTATTAAAAATCAGGAGAAAAAGGAAGATGTAGTTAGAGATGAATAGTCCATGGATGATCTACAGTTTGATGTAATGCCAAGAAATACTGTCAACAAATACTTACTGATGAAAAATAAAGACTAACTGAATGAAATTCGAAGAGGGTATACAGATGCATTTGTCCTACATTAATCAATAAAGTACAAAATAAATGCATATAAAACATTAAGATATGAAATATACAGTAAGTAATGAACAAAAATGACACAATTACCTGTTTTATGAGTCAAAACTGAGCTGTTTGTGATTCTTTTAAGTTTGAATACGTTTTATCCATGTTCGTTGAGTTAGCTTGTTCCTTCAATACCTAATTTGTTTTCTTGTATCCACCAGTTTCATAAAGTTCTTAAAAGTTGATGCTTTTGACCCATTTCTTGTATACAGGCTCTATGAAAAGTATTTGATCCATCTCGGGTGTAAAAAATGGAAGTTTCATAACACTAGGATTATAAATACATAACCTTGCTTTGAATGCAAGAAAAGGCAAAATATTAAATATGTTATCTGTACACTTTTTGCTGGGGTATGAATAACATTATATATGATCACATAGTTTAATATTATACAACAAAAATAAGTCAAAAAGTTAAAACCACAGAATGAATAAACAAAAGTAACATCTGTGCAGTTGAATTTTGTTTTAACCTCACAACTAAAAAATTTTTACCAAGAAATTAGATTTGATATGTCTTTTCTTGTTCATAAATCAGGTGTGGATGTTATAGATAATCTTTATATACACTATCTACATTAACTCACCAGTGGTCTTCTACTTGGTTCCTCGCACTGAAAGCTTGAGACGAGGACTTGAGAGACCTAGCCCCCAAGACTGGGGCCCATGTAGCTGATCACATGTGATGAGACCGACAGTAATGATGTCCTTGATCTGGTAAATTTTCCCTGTCGATTTACTGTCGTATTTTCAAATATTCCACTTATAATGGAAGAATTCCAAGCTGTGTCATCACAATTATGAGTTTCTGAAAAACATCCACCAGTGCTACTCATACCAGCTGATGAATGGTGAGCTGAGCTATGTGTATTGGTATTCATCACTAAAGCACTGATGATGATTAAGTTACCCTGTGATCCAGAAACACAACTGGAAATAGTAGACATAACCAGTAAGCCTGAATAAACAATGGTCACCAAGTTGCTGCCAGTAAAATGTGATTAGATATATATCCAGTAACTGTCTACAAATGCAGTGGAGGATTACTGAAAATAAAAGAACTGTGAGGAGATATCGTGGTCCACAACAATCTTTTGAAAATCCTGTGAAATGCTGATATCTGGTCTGGAACAATCCACTATATCAATATTTCGTTTCTTTTATCTGCACTATGCAAATTTTTCATGGTCAAAGTAGTTATGTTAGTATCTTGCTTCTCGTTCTCTAGTCCAAACAGACTTTGCCTGGATAAATTGTTTATGCTCCTCTCCTGTCTTTGCACCATGTGTTTCTTGAAGGGTAAAGTCAATGTTTCTAGCATTATGTGCCAATGCAGATGACTGGTGGTTATCACACTCTTTTACATTGCAAATACTGTTACCTTTTATACTAGGCTGTGAACCCTGTGTAATACCAGAATCTGATTCACTATGTAATAATGGATCCCCATCAGAAGTTGTGCCAGCTGTATTATCGCTTGAATTATAAGTGCTCTTCATATCAGTAGCTTTAGATTTCTTATCAGCTACTGCAATCAAGTCTTGCTGAGAAATGAATCCTAAACGCTGTCTACATTGACCACTAATTACCCCCTCCTTCTGTCCTCTTTCTGTGTTGGATTTATCAATTAACTGTAGTTCATGCACTAATAATTCTGAGGGCTGCATGGAAGTATATCCACCTTCAACATCAGTACTGTCGACATTGCCGACATTTTCAGTTATGCATGTAGATGGTGACCAAGAAGACCAGTATGAGCCTAAACCCCATGAAGATCTGCCTACCAATCTTTCACCAGCTGTAGACCCTGTACTTAATCGTGCTGACCTTCTACGGCCATTCTTCTTATTTTTCTTCAAGTGTATAAGGGGTGACTGACTGCTATTTACAGAAACCACGGGAGACTTATCGTAGTAAAGATTGAGGGCAGCCATTTGGGAAGAAGGTGAAGTTGGGGAATGATGACACACATTACTGTCTGATGTACTTGTTGTAGGGGGGGAAAAAGTCAAAGCACCTTCTTGAATAACTGTGGTCTCTAGACAATATGATTTCTCTTCTGCTGTGTTTACAGAATCTGTTACAACATCGTTAAACTCATAAGAGGATCTCTTCAATTCATCAGTTTTAGGTGTATCCGGGCTCTGTAGCTCAACCATAGTTGAGTACAAAGGTCGTATAATCCCAGAAACCCTCCGCTTCTCTCCTTTATTACCTTTCTCTTGCTTTTTACATCTTTTTGATTTGACATTCATCTCTAACTCATCTGGCTCTTTAGCACCTATCTCACTAGCGTTATCAGGTTTAAAATCTTTCCTTTTTTTCATATCACTCTCAACACCTGACTTATTGGGTCTTTTCTTCCTCATTCTAATTTCACTCTCTGACCCATTCACTTGTTCATTTGAGGGTCTCATTTGTCCTGCATTATTTTCTGCTACCGTTCTGAGTTCATCAATCTGATTATTAATATTTTCATCTTTTTTCTTTCTTTTGTTTACACTCTTCCGTCTAACAGTAACTTGTAATGTCTTCTTTGCTGGTGGCTTTTTTCGTTCTGGGTTTGAAATACCAGAAAATTCTTCCATAACTGTAGGGGATTCGCATTTTTCATGTCTTAAAGAATTCTGTAACTCTTCTCCAGGTAATGTAGTTGTGGCAATGGGATTGTCAAATGAGGTGAACTCCTCAGGAGCACATGGTTGCTCACTTATCTGATATGTCCCACTTGAATTGTTTTCAGATATTTTCACCACTGGAGGCAAAAGACATCCAGAAAATCTCCCAGATCGTCTTCGCACCTTCTTTTTTCGAGAATTCTGGGAAGAAGATTCAATTGGCAAATCAGTAAATGGTAATGATGGAATAAGTTCATCTATCAACATTGGAGATATTACTGTGTCATCCACTGCTGAGTGGATTCCTAAGCTTCCCTTTGATGTATTCATCTTTAGGTCTCCCATATTCTGAATAATATCATCAACAGTAACCTCATCCGGAATGTCCGGTCTGATAACATTCCCTACGTAAAACCCTGACTTATTTACACTCATAGAACTGTTGTTCATGACATTCTGGTTGTTTTCATCTTGGTCTTCATTTGATAGGCAGGATAGAACCGCATCAACATCCTCAAAGGATATGGTTGCTCCACCTGGAATATTCACTCCCTTAAGCTCCATCAAACGAGCTCGTTCCCTGCGTAAAAGGGTCTTCTGCTTAGAAGGATAATAGTGACTGGTGAAAAGACAAAGGCGCTTAATTTTTCTTTTAGTCATCACAGGCAGATTCAGATCACACATATCACTCAAGCTAGTAATTTCATCCTCTTTTCTACTTTTCCCCTTCATGCCTCGACCTCGGCCACATCGAGGTGACTCATAGATAGTTTCCAGTGGGGTTGAGGGAACCTCTTTCATATTGTCTTGACGATACAAACTTTCTATGTTTACTTCTGCCTTCCTCTTACATCCACGATTCTTTGTCCGTTTCCTTTTACATGCTTTTCCATCCTCCTTGATGACATCACAGTCTGCATTACAGTTTATCTTGGAAGGTCGTGTCCGTGACCTGGAAAGTTGAAACAAGTAGATGAGGTGCCCATCTACAATTTCACGACCACGAACAATTACAAAATGTGTAAAAATACCAGTCATAAAGTTACCCAAAAAAGTAGGCATCTGAATGAAACCCATCTTCTTAAGGAGTAACACAGGCAACGGAAAGGACTGCCTCATCACAGGATACAGGTGCATCCCCACTTTATCAAAATAAAAGACACTTGTATCCACAAAACGAACATGAATCTTGGAGGAGAGTACTGCTACCCATTCCTCAACTCATGAGAGACAAGTCATAGGAGCTGCAAAAGGTAAAGAGTTCCACAGTCTGAGGACGGAAAAAGGGAGACAGCGAATCAGCCAACCCTTGAGCTGCTAACACTCACAATGTCTGCAGGAAATGGTAATGCTACAAGAGTTATTGGAGTACATGACAGACAACGAAGCATCTGTTGACCCATATCTAGATGATCTATTTTGAAAACAGATCTCTCAAGTCCTATCCTAATTAGACGAGGTAAGAATAAAACAGTAAGAAGGCTCTTTCCCTACCCTCCAGCAACAACAGCTTGCAGAAAAATGAATGGAAGTGAAAAACCAAGCTTTGTTGAAGCCTACATGAATTTTAACAGAATAGAAAGTAAGGAGAATCCAGCTAAAAAAATATTTTACTGCCCTCTCCCACCTCTCTGCTGCACTACAATATATTCTTAGGATATGAAATGAGTAAAAGGAATTACTATGCATGTCTACTTCACAAGTCGTGGAAACTATGGCCGTGGCCACACCCTTGAGGGAGTTCGAGGTAGGAACAGGCATCAGTGATATAGATAGAATATGCATGTCAGTTTTTCCTGTCTGTGTTCATTCATTACATATCTCAACTTTGGAAAAATTTGTCTAATCGGCTTTTGAAGATATCTATGGGCTTTGGATTAACAACACATCAATTTGCAAACACTTTTACTCACATCTTGCATCACTTAACTTTGAGTTTTATTCCATATGTCCTTGAAACTGAATTCTCTTGTATTTCAAAAATATCTTCATGATTTACATTGGTGAATTTATTCAAAATTGTGAAAAGTAGTCGACTTTTGAGAGCACAAGCTAAAGAAAATCTGTGACAAAAATACATGAATTCCCTGGAAGAAAGCTGGAAAGACTATTCAATGTTTCCCTTTGTGAAACAGGCAACATCTTACCAGTAAGCACCAAAACCTTCAAAAGAATATTAGAAAAATGATTCTGTAAAGTACCATATCAGTCAAAGACTGACGTACTGTCAACGGACTGAACCAGGGCATTTGAAGCATTGGGGACAAAGCATGGAAACTGCGGTAGGGCCTGGCTGTGGATAGGGAATGGTGGTTTTGGTGCATTACACTTGACAACCTTATTTTGTCTGTTTTCCTGGCACTACCTCGCTGATGGACGGGGTGGTGATGCTGTTTCCTTTGGGAATGTATGAAGGCAAGTAAGTATGAATATGTACATATGTATAAATGTATATCTGTGTATGTGTATGTATATGTGTATATGTTGATATGTATATGTATGTGTGTGTATGTATATTTGTGTATATGAGTGGATAGTCTTTCTTTGTTTCCCGGCACTACCTCCCTGACACGAGAAATGGTGATCAAGCAGAATGATATTGACAGAAAATGTGTGTGTGTGTGTGTGTGTGTGTGTGTGTGTGTGTGTGTGTGT
>JAUTXX010540020.1:0-10681 GCA_032273605.1 Panulirus laevicauda | reverse complement strand
AAGGAAAAGCAGACTGAAGAGGAGGAACGAAATTCCATTTCCTAAGTTTATATCTTAGCAAGACGGTTAAGCCAACCCTTTGGGTATCATGGGTTGACCTCTCACCTGAGCCTTAAGAAGGAGGTCAAAGATCACACATCATCATCACTGGACAGGCTTTTTTTTTTTCTTACTATCGCGCTCAAGAGTTGTACCTTTGTGTTCAGGGGCCGTGCCTTCATGCTCAAGGGTCGTACAATCGTCGTGCACTTGAGGTGATAACAACGAATTTTGTTAATGGGTTTCGTCGGAAGCGCTTGTAAGGCACGCTTCAGTATATAAATTGCAGCTGGTGTCCGAGATACGAGTGAAATGAATTGCATCACTGTAAAGAAAAGTATTTATACAGTATTTTTGTGAAGAAAAGTATAATACATCTTCAGTTGCAGTGCTTATACATGACAAAATCACTCGTGGCATGCAGTGAATGCAGTAGCTTCGGCTGCCATTCGCCGAGCATTATGATGAGAGCAAACACCACGAGCACAGCTGTTGCCATTATTTTCCAAAGCTGGGGCTACAGATCCCTCCTCAGCGGCCGTGAAAGAAGGTCTGTGTGTGTGTGTGTGTGTCTGTATCTTGTCAGAGGGCGGGCCGCTGATGTGCACTCGTCAGTCTTCAGTAGATAAGTCTTTTTTATGTTTGGTTCGACGAAGATCACTGGCGAATGTTCTGCTATCCAAGCAAAGTTGAGACTTCAGGTTTTTTGAGGGTATTATGTGTGTGTGTGTGTGTGGATACACGTGGCACGTAAGAAAAAAATTCACCTTTTCGTTATGTTGAACACTTCCTTGTTTTAAGAATTTCTTGAAATTATCTTATATGAATAACCTGATGATCATATAGTTCTGGGCTTTTACCACCCAAAATTGTCAGTCTCCAGTGTGATCCTCCCAGGGGGCTGTGCTTTCTCCAACCCTTTTCTTCAGTGTCTCAACTTCACCTCACCTGCTGTAAGACCCCTCGGTTTAAATATCTTCTCATGACCCAGATAACCTCACGCACCACACCACACCACAACACCACTGGTATTAACTCGTCAAGGAACAACATGTAGTCGTATCCAGCCGTCTGTTATGATGTGAGAAACGCATTCTCTCTCTCTCTCTCTCTCTCTCTCTCTCTCTCTCTCTCGCCCAAGCGCAGTATTCTTACCGGGTGGGAACGCACTTGCGCCTTCACAGTGCCGCATGATTCCCTCTAGTGTCTGCAAGCTGTTGTAGCGAGCTCAGCCGCACACATATATATCCAAGTGCAATTCCTTGATGTCAGCTCTAAAAGTTTTCGTCTCCAAGCCGGATATAAATCTCGGGTCGTGACCTACAACCTCCTCCCCAATCGTAATTTTAAAAATATCCGAAACCTGTATATATCTTCCAGGCGTAAACTCTCACACCGCCACACAACTTTTATCGCGGTCCTCCCCAGCTGAGGCTTGAGTCACCGAAACATCGCTCCGGCCGCTGCTGCTGCTAACACCTCCTCCTCCTCCTCCTCCTCCTCCTCCTCCTGGCATTTCCTCTAAAAATATACAGTATCATGTGTTAGATACGTCTTTTGTACACACACACACACACACACACACACTTTACCCCAGGACCTCTTTTTACGAAGGAGTCCTGGTGTTACCAAGGACCTCTTTCTAAAGCCTCATACAGGCCAGTGGCTCCTTTGATATGGATAAATTCTTTGACGAGGTTACGCGTACTCCCTGTAATCCAGCCTCGCCAACGGTGACTTTTCGCACAGTGAACTATCCCAGCATTGAACCACACATGTATAAAAACTAGACAGCTCGACTCTAAGCCTATTATAACTTGTCCATTACACAATAATCTGTCGTTACCTTACTGTTAGTTTTAGTGGGTTTGTTCCTGTAGGACGGGAGGGAATCCAGTATCAACAGATCGCTGCTGGTTAGCACGGAGGAGCTCACGCCCTACATGGGGTGGTGATTATCGTAAACGTGATTGGCAGTGAGGCGGTTCGTTCGTAATGATTCCCCCCTCGAGGTGTTCATGAATGAGCGACCTGAGGCTGTTGCGTCGCAGGAATGACAACTTGAAAATGATTGGATTGGATTTCTTGCTTTACCATCTACTTCTGATGATGTTAACTTGTGGGCCAGTTTCATGTATTGATAAAGTCAGTTTCCCAGTGAACAAATCTGGAAGATATATTACATCTCCAGGTACAGTTTGTGGTTTAAGTGAAGGGCATGATAATTTGCTTAGTGTTTAACTAATATGAACATGAATAGAAGTGAAAAGGAAATCCTTCATATAGAAAAATATTACTGATTCTATTTCATTGTGGAACTTAAAGTCATGAGAACATGTATGAAATACTTGTGTGGGGTAAAAGAAGTAAATATCGTGGAGAAGTCAGTAAATACATGTTTCCTCTGTACTGACGTCGTGAAGGAATTCCCACGTTCATTGATCGTAATATCACGAAAGGGAAGGAAATTACGTGTTTCCGGAGCCGAAGTTAAATTCATTGGTGTTATATTGCGAGTTCAAATAATCTACACTTTTTTTTTCTTTTTACGTTGGAGGTTTCAGTCAGGGACAAAAGTCCACATCAAGGCCGTACCTTAATTGCAATATAGAGAGAAGCATGAAAGGGAAAAAGGGAACCCATCATTACACCATTTGTTTGCCTAAATGTAGAGCCATTGAACAAAGAGATATAATGCCTTGATGATAAAGATGTTAATTCCTTATATTCAGACTTGCTTCACCCATGACGTGTGGGTTTGTATCGCTGGGTTGGTTTTCTCTACAGATGTTAATGATGTGGTTCCTTCGAGTGGGATGTTTGCCAACAAAGATTTCAAAGATATCCAAATTACAGATTTTGTTTACGGTTGAGACAAGAATCCATGGTATATTCATTAGTAGTTGTTTAATAACTGGGTTTTTATTTCATTTCGTGTTGTTTCTGTTAGTTATTCTATCGCTATATCATACGTGAGGGTGTGAAATTACCTGCATTGTGTTGGAGGGAAGGGAGTTTTACACTGTTAAACTTTCTCGGTCATATAGCTTTTCAAACTTCTGTATGATCTCACGACACTCAAAGGTCCTCCATCGGTTTAGTCTAGTCATTATTATACTGTAAAAGTACAAGTTTACATCTTTAGTAACTCCATGTTATGGCCTTTCGTTGTCGTATCCTTGTGTTCTTCGACGAACTGTTGACTGTTCACTGGTTTGAATACTGGAAGGATGTGATCTGTGTGTGTGTGTGTGTGTGTGTGTGTGTGTGTGTGTGTGTGTGTGTGTGTCCCTCCCTTTCACCTTCCTTCTAGTTATTCCCTCCTTCCTCATTTCCCTGACCTTCCTCCCTTCCTACCACCTTCTCCCCTCCTCCTTCCCTGCTATCCCTTCTGCCTCCCCTCACTCCTCTCCCTCCCTCCCTGCGATCCCTCCCACCTCTCCTCTCTTCCTCCCTCTTCTCCCTCCCTCCCTCCCTGTTCCAGCCGTGCCAGTGTTGCCAGTGAGGCAGCTGGTGCGGGCTGGCCTGCAGCACACGCGGCCGGTGGGAAGGACCTTGGCTTGTGGGTTGGGCTTCTCTGATCACAGCACCGTGGGAGTCGCCGCGAGTCACGACTCTACCAGCCACACACACCTAAGACTCTTTCAGTCACGACTATTTACCAGCCCCACCTGTGACTCACTGTAGCCTCGTCTCTACCAGCCCCACCTGTGACTCACTGTAGCCACGACTCTATCAGCCTTACCTGTGAATCATATAGTCACGAATCTCAATATCGTCACAGCAAACCGAGCCCCACCTTCCTGTGAGTCACTCATTCTCGTCTCCAGACTCCCGGAACCAACCCTTCCTATCAGACACTTGCTGCTTGTATATCATCATACACAAGTTCACCAACGTAGTGATATAAAAACCTCTTATCATTATACACAGGTCGTTCTGCCATGAATAAGTCGCTCTAGAGGTGATAAAGGCAGTATAAAAGACGGATTTCCTTTCGCAATGCGGATGAGCTTATATGTTTACGTACATATTGCTGGTATTTTCTGTTGCGTGTATTTATAAATATGTATTTCCTGAAATCTGGTAACCTCCCCATCCTGCTGTATGGGGCAGCACTAATTATAACCTCCACATCCTCCATTGCTTAGACAGAGTTAATGCTAAGGTAACCTCCCCACCCTAGAGTTCAGGGTAGCAGCACTACTAAGGTAACCTCCCCACCCTAGTGTTCAGGGTAGCAGCACTACTAAGGTAACCTCCCCACGCTGGAGTTTGACTCAACAGAGATGATAAAAGTCATGATCTCGTATTCACATTTTCCTGTCTGGTACGTTCCGTCTTTTGTTCTACTGAAGTGGAGGGAAGTGATACATATTCTTGATATTTTAATTGTTTTCTCTCGTTCCGTTTCTCCTACTTGACATGTACTCATGAATATACCTCCTCCTCCTCCTTCAACACCTGGTGGATGAGTAAGCTAGTTGGGTGGGTAATGTCTTGGGGGTGAGGGAATGAGGAGGAGGGGGGGTGTAGGTCAACAGGTCCCCCGAGGGCAGTGTAAATACCTGGTGGGTGTGAGCACACAGGAAACTCTCTCACGTGCTGTCACGTAGCGCAGGTTGGTCGACCTTCAGGAGGGAGGGAGGGAAAAGAGGGAGGGAAGGAGAGAGACGGAGACAAAGGGAGACTCTAAGAAGGAATAATCAGTTCTTATGTATCTCTATTTTCTTCAGATGTGTACGTTTGTGTGTGTGTGTGTGTGTGTGTGTGTGTGTGTGTGACGGACCACCAGTACAAGGCCCAGTACACTGTGCACTAGGGAAGGCCACCGCTCTATGGCGTCCAGCCCACCCAGACACTACCGCTACACCCCACACCGTTTCCTTTATACCATTATGCAAATAAGTAGCATTTTGCTTTGAGGTTTAACGATAGGGTCCGACAGTGTTGTATGTATGTATGTATACACTTCCAGACACCAGTGTCTGTGTATAATCTTTCACACACACACGTGTGTGTGTGTGTGTATGTGTGTGTGTGTGTGTGTGTGTGTGTGTGTATAATTTCTCCCGTGTATGTGTATAATCTTCCACCCGTGTATATGTATAATCTCACCCGTGTATGCGTATAATCTTCCACTCGCGTATATTGTATGATCTTCCACTCGCTTACGCGAATAACCTATTCAACGCAACGTACATAAAGCGCACGCAACTTACACTTTCACAAGTACAATGTTACACTCAAACGCACACAAGAATTTCCGCGTGCAGGGAGAGGAGTGTTCACAGCCGTTAACCACGTTTGTCCTTGACGTGTAAATGACTCAGAGACAATCTTGCTCACCTCGTTGTTACATGCAGTAGCAAGACTAAGGTCTTAGAACTGTTATTAAAAATTTAAACACTGAAAATGATGGGACAGATGTAAAGAGAGAAGTTTCAAAGTTTCGGGAAAAGTACTGACGCGTAAACTTTTGTAAATATCTGATACTTGAAGGTAAAAAGTGATGTTTTAATACCGTCCAAGATAATTGGTATCATAAATAAGTGAAGTCTATCTAACTATACGATCTTCACGACGAAAGTCATCGGATTTCCAGACTTCTGTTGCTGGAAACGTACTTTTCACTGGGGAAAAAAAATTGTTTTAGCTTCATACCTCTTCAGAAAGACTAAGTTGAAGTACTACATGTCAACGCCTCAAGGACATGTACATAAGCTAGGAGCCAAATTGCACACGCAACAGGCCAGGTTTCCTGAGGCTGTGTGTGTGTGAATCTATGAACGTTTTTTCGTTGAGCTCTGTTGCCGCAAGCGGCAAGTCACACGTTGCCGGGCCTGCGCACATGCCAGGCGTACGATACGCCTTCCCCTCCGAAGTCGAGGAATTTAGTGAGTCGCCATTTAAATGTTTATGATACTCGATTTTCATGTTGATTTAGGAATATTCTTAATTCAACTCATTATTATTCGAAAACTAAACGCCTTTTTTCACTTCGATGTGTACTGCGAAGTCTTGCCTAAATCGGTGTTTGTACGATAACAGGGAAAGGTCGGGGAGCCCAGGGATCGACCTGATGTGTGTTATCAGTTAGTGTTTGACCACCTTCAGTGGAGGGTGTTAGATCACTGCCTGCCGATCATCCTTGTCAATCGTGAGATGCTCTGAAAAGTGAAACAGCGTGAGAGGCAACATATATAGTGTTTCTTTAGTGCTTTGTGGATGTTTACGTACTGTTTGCGAGGAGGAACCTAAGTCTGCTGCTCTGGTCTTGGATATGAACCTCTGAAAACTGGTGATTCTGAAGAGTTTGCAGCCGCTGGTATTGACAAGACTTTGGTAAGCTATCGATGATGACGAAACATGCAGTGGAACAACAACGCCGCTGAATCAGGTAAGATTTTTTGTATATATATACACGAGGTCCCTTTTGAGATGCATGTCTCTGTCATCGTTAGAATTGTTACATAAAATAAATACTATGGGCAAGACCCGGCAGTATATAACGGCTGTGGATTAAGTCATAAAATATATCGACAGTATAATACATAGGGATGGTGGTAGTCACACACACTACCAGATCGTTAGGTAAGTTGCGATTGGCTATCAGAGGAAGGGAACAAGGGTGGCCAGTCAGGCGATCCGAGGCCTCACTCCCCAAAGCTTTAATGAATGTTTCAGTGGCGCACATGAATTATGTACGGTGTGTCCTGTTATGCCTCGTATATGTACTTAGTATAATACTTTAGGTATGTGTTATATGTTTGTATGGGGATGTAGACTTGTTTACACGAAATGCAGTTGAGTTTAGGTTGATAAATGGAGTATTTAGTTATATTGTAGTGTCGTTTCGTTGCACCAGAGGGCAGACATGCTTTGTCAAATGTTGGGATGTAATTGTAGTTCCATTGGGCATATGGATCCTAGATTTCTCCACCAAAGAATTAAAGACTTGACTCTTTATAAGTTGCTTTTAAATGCTGGTTGGTGGGTCTGCTCTGAGGAGGCGTGTTAGCTTGGTTGAGTGAGTGACGGGAGTCCACAGCACCTGACATTTGAGCCCGGAACTGCTGCTATGGCGAGGGAGAGTGTTGTGGTTCCCATTGGCACACCTCCTCCACAGCGCCCGATTCCATCTTTCGTCATTAGGTGAAGGACATGAAACATAGATGGAGAGTCTCGTAACGCCGTCCTTCCATCAGGTGTGGAAACACCAGGAGTGCGTAGTGACAGGGACGCAGATTTTGATGCTCTTCTGTTCAGTTTATGTCGGTAGTCCACCTCTTAGGCAACGGAACGTAGATTAAAAGGACAGGAATACCTTACGTATACCTTGAAATACAGATGTCTGAAGGGCCTTCAACCCCCTCAGCGAATGTGTAAAGATGACTGGATATCGAGTTGCCCACTAAAGCATGAAATCTGATTGGCTTTCATAGGCCGACGCCTCGCCAGACATATCGAAAGTGACAAGAAATTATTGGCTACACACAGTGAGAGGTGAACATCCTTTGCAACACCGAGAACCTGTCCTCAGGAAGTTAGGCTTGGCTTGGCATGGCATTGGCTCAATCCTGTTACTTTGAATTGCTGACGCAGAATTTGTCGGAATAAATTGTAACACTCTGTTGGTTTGGAAAGAAATTGATATGAATTATATACGCCAGAAATACCCGAACACGTTCCAATATACAACGTATCTTTTGGAGAATATCCTTGAGTCTTTTTGATTACTTTTTTCCTCTTGAATATATGTTTGATAGTGTTTAGAGGATAAAATTGGATTGTTAAAGACGAGTAATGATTTTTTTTATTTGTCCAGGGAGGATTTTTAGCTTATTTTCCTCACGTGTGTGATAAACAGTGCGATTAATTTCCTGTGAGTAATCCAATGTTTCTGTGTACTTTGACAAGTTCCTTTTTCTGAAGAAGCACCATTAGCCAGTCCACTCACATATTGCCGGTTTGTCGCCGGTGCTCTTGCTGTAAATAGATGAAAAAAAGTAGTGTTAAAAGAACTTAAAAATATGGCACGAACGTCTCACTGGAAGAGAGCCTGTGTAACTGTTTTGTACACTGAAAAAGTAGAAATTAAAAAAAAAATCGCATAAGCGACGGAGTTGTTGGCAGTGTTAGGTACCATTTTAATTATTTTTTCCGCATTCATTTCGCCAGTGGTGGTGGGTGTTCTGTTTTTTTCTCTCTCACTTATTACGTCACAAGGTAACTGAAATCAAGGCCTGGGTAGCCCCGTCTTCGTGAATTTTCTATTTATGTCAGACGACCACACGATGGCAACAGATGTGGTAAACACATTCCCAGTGTTCCGGATGTAATCATTTATTTTATTTTTCTATAACTCTAGTTGAAAAGATATTTCTCTAAAGTCTGTAAGATATTTAAAGTATATATATCCTTATCGCTGGCCGACGTAGTGAGCATGGGTTGTTCCCCAGAAACCTTTAGTGTATTTTATCTGAAATAATTGGTAAGGTAATCCCCTTCCATCGTAGGTTCATATTCTCTTTAATTAACGGAATGGCTTCTAGTGGAGAGATTGACTTACGTAGCCTTCTGGCTTAGGAGGTGGGCTCCTCTGTTTGTAGTAGAGGTGAAGGAGAATGTTATTCCAAGAGCTTCTTGATTCCCTCCTTTTTTTTTTCTTTTTGTTAACGGAAGAAATTGAAGTAAGAAAAAGAGTAAGATTGGAGATGGGAGGAGGTTGGTTGGGGTGGGGGGAGGGGGGTTGTTGAAGTCCGACCTCCGGGTTTTCAAGATTCAGAAAACTTGTGTTTGAGTTCAGATAGGACTGGCAACTGGCGGTGCATTTTTAGTGTTTGCTGTGCGTCGCTGGGGGTGAGGTAGGTAGCTGCTTGCTATGCCCGGAGATTTCCCCCCTCCTCCGTTGGCTAGAGTGGATGTGTGTGTGTGTGCGGGGGTTGGAGGAGGAGAAGGAGGCGGGGCGCAACGCGCTGAGCGTTGGTTGTCTCATTTGGACAATAGGCAGCTCGCGCGCCGCCGATCGCTCGTTTTCGTAGCATATACGGTTTGCTTGAATGACTCTGTTTATCCCTCTAGCGGGATGTCCTTATATTGCCAGCTGATCGCACTGGACATCTCTACTGGGACGCTTGGACGTGTCATTATTCATCATTAAGTTGAAGGGGTCATTTATTTAGCGATTGTATCTTCGAGCAGAGGAGGAGGAGCAGAGGGACGGACGAGTCACTTGCCTGTAGTGTAAGTGGATCTAGTCCTTTAAGCTTCGTCTCCGGTGCAGTATTGACGTTGCCTCTTTAGTCTGTTCGAGTGACAGTTCACAGTCGGGCGGCAGTTGAACAGTAAGAACTTCATAATCTTCTATGTATCTTCTCATTCGTCCGCTGTTTCCTCGCCATTTATTTATTCCTCAAAAAAGAAAAAACTGTAGAAGCTTTTTTCACCAGGAATCTCCAACTTTCATGCTGCCAACCATGAATTGGAGGAACAGGAACCAACTCCCGTACCACAGGCCTACTCCATCTTCCTTGCCCCCTTAGGCCTTCCCCCCTTTCTCCACCGCTATAGCTGCTCCCTGCTCTACGAGAGCCTTGCACACCCAGCCCCCTCCCACCTCGCTCTGCCTCAGCCTAGATGTATGTAAAGTGTATGCAGATCAGTGGGAATGGGATGTTCCAGTTGGGAATTGATGAAGAACATGCCATGAGCTGGCCTTTTGGTCTTGTTGTTGCTTGTCTTCCTTGTGTGTGTGTGTGTGTGTGTGTGTGTGTGTGTGTGTGTGTGTGTGTGTATGTGTGTGATTACTGAAAATAGAGTCAACCAGAGTGTCTACTGTTATTTGTGCACGTTTCCTGCGAGTCAAGACATTTACAGCAGATGCTGTCTTGTGAGTTAGTATATATTATCAGGAGTCAGGACAAGCCAGTGTCCACTGCAGAGGCAAGACAAGGAGCCCCTGTGTGTGCTATTGGTTATGAGTCTAGTAATAAGACCTAGAGTTTCAGTCGCCATCCTGTGTGTCTCTGTCCCTTAGGTCTTAGAGACAATTGGAGCTACTGAAGTCTTTCCGAACGTCTGTGCTGTAATATAAGGCTGTTGTCCTCGCCTTCTATTCTTGTCTTCCCTTTGGTGTTTGATGTTAAGAGAACCAGAGTCACTCTCGTCTGTTTTTTTTTTCTCCGTGTGTACTTTGAGATGAAAGAACCAGATTCCTTGTTTTGTCTCCTTGTGGCTGTCGAGTGAATCAAGACAATTAGAGCCTTCGTTGTCTTCTCCGGTTGTGCAGTGAATCAGGATAGGTAGAACCCCTGTTGTCTTCCCCTGCGGTAGTACAGTGAGTGCTAGAGCCTCTGTTGTTTTCCCCTGTTGGTTGCACAGTGAGTGCCAGAGCCTCTGTTGTCTTCCCCTGTTAGTGTTGCAATGAGTCAGGACAGTTAGAGTCCTTGTTGTCTTCTTCCCTCTGCGTGTGTATCCCCTGTCCTCCTCAGATAAGTGGCAGCTATTTGGCTGGCTGGATGAGAGAAACACGATTACCCTTTAAAGAAATAACCGCAGAGGCAAGAGAGAGAGAGAGAGAGAGAGAGAGAGAGAGAGAGAGAGAGAGAGAGAGAGAGAGATATATATATATATAAAGATA
>JAUTXX010540009.1:0-10681 GCA_032273605.1 Panulirus laevicauda | reverse complement strand
CATAAATGCGACATATAAGTCCATCTGTTTTTCTAAGTATTTCTCACACACATTCTTCAAAGCAAATACCTGATCCACACATTCATCTACTACTTTTGAAACCATGCTGCTCTTCCCCAGTCTGATGCTCTGTACATGCCTTCACCCTCTTAATTAATACCCTCACATACAATTTCCCAGGAATACTCACCAAACTTATGTCTCTGTAGTTTGAACACTCACTTTTATCCCCTTTGCCTTTGTACAATGGCACTATGCATGCATTCCATGAATCATTATTATTATCATTATTTTACTTGATCACCATTTTCCCCATCAGTGAGGTATTGCCAGGAAAGAGACAAAGAATGGCCCATTCACTCATAAACACATATATGTACTTAAGCGCCCATATACCTATCAACATATACACACACAAACACAGACATATACATATATATATATATACATGTACATATTCATACTTGCTTGCCTTCATCCATTCCTGGCGCTACCCCGCCTTACAGGAAATAGTATCACTACCCCTTGCTTCAGCAAGGTAACACCAAGGAAACACAAAAAAAGCCACATTCATTCACACTCAGTCTCCAGCTGTCATGTGTAATGCACCAAAACCATAGCTCCCTATACATATCCAGGGCCCACAGACCTTTCCATGGTTTACCCCAGACGTTTCACATGCCCTGGTTCAGTCCACTGATAACAAGTCGACCCCTGCATACCATATCATTCCAATTCACTCTATCACATGCATGCCTTTCACCCAACTGCATGATATCTTTCACACCATCCTTTCATCCCCAATTTGGTCTTCCTGTTCTTGTTCCCTTCACTTCAGATACATTCTCTCTGTATGTCTAAGCCACTTCAGCACATACTCCTCAGCTCTCTAAACCATACTCTTTTTATTATCTCAACTCTCTCTTACCCAAAAAATCAGATTTCACCACATCTTAAAAAGCAATGAACAGTTGATCTAAGAAATATGGAAAGGTTGACAAGAATGGTAAAATTACCCAGGTCAGGTACTGCTTTTCTTAATTTTGCTTCATTTCAAGAGATTTCATTAACATATCTAATCTATACATTCCTTCATTTATGTTCATGATGCTGTCAATGTAATCAGAGAGGATTCAGCAAGAAGCCTTTCTGTACATGACACATGAGGGTAAGCAATTTTTGACATACCACAATTCATTCATATATGGAATTCTTGAAACTAGGTTAATTTCTCAAATCTGTAGTCAGTATACCATATCACAATTATGCAGATGATATCTAAGCCTATGGTCTCCCAGTGAGGATCCTAGAAAATCTTTAACAAAAAATCAACTTAGTTCCCTCTATAACTTTCAAAATGGAGAAGGAAGTCAGTAACTCACTGCCCTTTTTAGACACTGATAATATACGATAGGGGTCTTCAGTTCAAAGTTTACTGGAAACCTACCCAAGTGATGCATTCATTCACAATTTCTCAATACATCATGATTCTGTCAAATTTTCTACTTTTACAAGTATGTTTCTTCAGGCCTTAAGAATTTGTGACTCTGAATGAAGAAACTTATCATATTTATGATATCACAAAAAAACTTAATTAGCCACAAATGATTATTAACAAATGCATACAAAATTCATGGAGGACCTACTAGTAATGAGAAAGAAGACACATTTAACAGTAAAAATATTTTGGTTCTACCATATCATAAGGAATTTTCATCTCTTACTCATATTTTGAAACAAAATACTTAATGTTGTTTACACATAAAACAATATATGAAATTTCTTACTAAAGAACAGCCCATCATCTAATCAAAAACCAGGTGTCTATTCTTATTTTTCTATGTATATTGCTACACTGGTTTTACTGTTCAGTGATGGATGTGGCCATTAACTCTCAGTGTTTTAAATTGTTTTACTGCTTTATTAGTGCATTACATATACAACACACACAACATATACGTAAAGATATATCTACATATGACTTGGGCCCATATCTATATCTTTCATAAAATACAGTTTCACTTATGATCTATTTTTTCTAAATCATTATTCACTACATAATATGATTCTTAAGGAATATCAATACCCGATATTGAAATTAAAACTATCTTTAGTGTTAGAAATGAATGTAACGCAAAAAAATGTCATTTAGATACTTTTATATCTTAATAAAATTGATTATTATTTCTTGATTATTTATTCAACATAATCTTTTTTCACTAATTTAATTTTTAGGGAATAATTGTGTCAGATATAAGAAATATAACTTCCTTTAATGCTGATATACTTATGAAAAAGGTCACTTACATACTTTATTTTCTTGATGGATACTGATATTTTATGGGAACCAGCCTGAAATTCAAGTACGCAGTAAGAGTTTACTAAAATGAAAGAAATATTTCTGGGACAAGAATGTCTGCTTGTACAGGTACACCACCAAGTTTCCGGCAACTGATGGTTTGGCACCTCCTTTAATCTGAACAAAATTATGTGAGGGAACTTGAAATTACCGCGGCCACCAAGTTAGTTTACTGGGAGGCCACAGATGGCGTTGTGTTTAGGGCACGCTTATTTACACTCTTTACACTGCACTTGGTGGTGGTGATATCACTATTCTGTAAGATTCTTACCTTATTTTGCTTAAATTTAACCCTATCTATAAATTTAACCCTATCTATGGCTTCTAAGACATATGAGAGTGTCAGTTGTGGTGTCAAATGTAAACACCAGTACATACCGTTCCAAGATAAAGTAGAACTGTTGAAAAAAATGGACCATGGTGTAAGTTGCTCCATAAAGAATTTAAATTACAACAAGAGCGTGACTATAGTGAAGGATGGCTTCAAAGATTCAAAGGCTATCTGTCTATCTATCCATATCTCTGACGCCCATTCTCCCTAAGAACTCCCATCAGGGGGTGGCCAGGGCAAAAGAGCCTCCACTCTTTCCTGTTCTTACCAGGGTTGGAGTAATCGCAACATTCAACTGAACTGTAATCAATTACACAAATATAATTGCAATTGAAAATAAAATTGAAGTAATTAATTGTGATCAAGTAATTGAAATTTAATTGTAATTATGAAAGGGGAGGAAAGTGGTACTGTTCACCTTGTAAATGCAAAGGCAGGCACTTACATACACTTTTAAAGTACCAGCGGTAGTGGTACTGGGCTACAAAAATAATGGCAGTGGCGGTACTTTTTTTAATCATCAACTGTTTGAGTCCATCCTATTGATCAATTCAACCTTATTAAACAAAATTATCAGTCTGATGATAATAAAAAAAATGAACTCAAGAACCATGCAAAGATAAATAATGCAACTGATCTTCTGTCCCAAGAGAGAGAGCAGAGGAGTATGAAAATCATGCCAGTGGAGCTTTCTGCCTTAAAGGAGCTTAGGATTGTCCTCGAACCTTTTTACGTGGCCATGGAAGTTAAGAGGGAGAAGAAGGTGACCATATCTGCTATTGGACCAGTGATTTAGGGACTTAAACACTTGCTGGAGAGTCTAATTCATATCATAAAACCTGATTACAGTCCTGTGAACAAATGGCTAAAGTCCTACTGGACTCTGAAGAAATGGTTGGATCCATACATGGAAATGAGAGATGTTCAAGTAGCAGCTTTTTTGGATCCTAGGTTCAAACTGGACTGGCTTCCATTACAAGAGCTGAAGGACCAAGCGCTGGTATACGTCAAGGAAATGTTTGAAGAATTTGAGGTAGTTCAGGAGGGGTCAACATCAACAATGTATAAAGAAAGTAACAAGGATACTCTGGCAGAATCAAAATCAAATCAAAAAGACCCAGACTTTTCTCTTTCATATCAAGATGTTCATTGAAATTGCAAAATCAACAGGGATCAGAGGGAAGCACAGTGTCAGTGAGTCTTTTGTTGAAGCAATATGTAGAGGAAGGAACTCTGTCATTTTCAAGTGATCTAATGCTATAATGGAAAGAAGTGTCACAAACTTTGCATCCAAACCTTGCAAGAGAGGTGATTGGGTGTACTGCTACATCTGCTCCATCGAAGCGAGTCTTCAGCATTGCCAAAAATGTTTTCACTGCTAACAGAGCTCAACTTGGTGTCACTTCTTTCCCTTCAGTGTTAGTGATAAATGCAATGGCAAATTGTTTGAAAAACTACCAGCTTTTAAGTTACCATCTGCAACTTCTACTGATATGAAATCTTTATTTTTGTTTTCAAAATAGTTTGCGACACTTGTTTGTAAATAAAGGATAACCTTACAATGCAAACTTACACGCTTTTTTAACAAAAATGATTTTTTCCATACTTGGAAAATTATAATTACAATTGTAATCATAATTGATTTTGTTGTGGTAAATGTAAAGTAATTGCTATTCCCAAATGTATTAGTAATTATAATTGTAATTTTGAAAAGTGGAAAGTAACTGTAACTGTAATCTAGTTTTGAAAGCGTATTGCTCCAACCCTGGTCTTTACATGCCTGCCACGCATACACCATTCCATGCATTCTTCCATTATTTCTCTCCCTCCGTATTCCTCCACCCTATTTCCCTATTCACACCAACCTCTTTAATTGTACTATCATACACTCTTGCATTCTTTCCAAATGACCAAACCACCTCAAAGTATTACGTTTCATCCATTCTACCATTCCACAGTTCACTCCCTTTGCATCCCCTGCCATACTACATCTCTCATACACCCTTTCATTTCTTTCTTCATTCCATCTAGTAACACCAAATGCTCCTCTCAAATTGCTCATTTCCACAGCCTGGATTCTTGACCTCTGTAACTCATTCTATGCCCATGTTTCAACTGCATAGGTCAGGGTTGGGAGAACTATGCTGTCCTTAATCCTCTCTTCACTTCCATACTTACACCTCTACCCTTCATTATTCTGTTAAGGGACTCAATGACTCTTCTACCCTGTACTGCTCTTTCCCTTATTTCTCCTTCCATACCACCATACTTACCCAAGACAGCTTCTAGATACTGAAATTCTCTAACTTCTTCCAGTCTTTTTTCCCTATATCCAAACCACAATTTAGTACATTTTCTTCTTGCACTCAATATAGTTTTACAAAATCTATACTTTCACTCTTGTTTCTTTTCAAACACCATTACTTTACTTTTACATACATTTACCTTCAATCGCCCATGCTTACACACATCATAAAATGCACTTACAACCTTCTGCAACTCCTCTTCACTCTCAGTAAACAAAACAGTATCATCCACACACATTCTTGCCACTATCCACCATATCCCAGTGCCAAACTCCATCTCTACACCCCTATTCCCCAGTTTTGCTTTCATCTCTCTTATCACTCCATCCATATATAAATCAAAAAGCCATGGTGACAACACACATCCCTCCCTCACATCTACATGTATCCCAAAATTTTTTTTCAGCTTTCCCACCATCCAACAGTTATTCCCTTATACCAAATATCCTTAACACATCCTATAAAGCTTCCCACTCAACTGTCATATGCTTTCTCCAAATCCATAAAAGCTGCATACAATTTCTTACCTTTCGCTAACTACTTTTCCACAGTAATCTTTACAACAAAAATCTGGTCCGCACATCCCCGACCTCTTCACATATTCTGCATTCAGTCACTTCCATCACTCTATCTTGTCAAGTTAAACTCCTTTTTTTTTCTTTCATACCAGACAACCCAGTCATAGGCCAATTAGACCTCCTGTTGTCTCTGTCTGTCTCACGTAAACATGCAAATATTCTTGCATACACTTTTCCTGGTATACTTAACAGACTTATTCCCCTATTATTGCATTGCTACATACATCCTTAGCACCTTTTCCTTTGAATAAAGGAAAGATAATAGCTTTCACCCAGGAACAACCTTATTTCCATGCTAAATTACATGCAAGATGCATCCATTCTATCACACTTCCTCCTTCATATTCATCATTTTAGCCATAATCCCATCCACTCCAGGTGCCTTTCCTACCTTCAACCTCATTATTGTCCTTCTTACTTCCCTTTTTGCTACAGGCCCTTGCACTTGCATCCTCCTCCTTCATACCCATGCATGTAACAACTGCTACCTTCCCTTCTCCACATTCAACAGTTCTTCAAAATACTCTTTTCATCTTCCTTCCACTTCCTCCTTTTGATTTAGAAACTCCCTTCCTTACTTCTAATATCAACATTTCCACTTTTACCTCCACCTCCTTCCAGTATGGTTTCTTGTTAATACTGAAACTTTTCACTTAACTTTCTTCCAAAATCTTCATCTACCCTTATTTTGCTTTTCCTCTATCAGCTTCTTAACATTCCAGTAAATAAAACACAATGTAGAGGGCAAAACTGATGATAGAAATATTGCACTGTGTGATCAGTTACACCCTTTGCTGCAAGATGCATAACTGAAACTTCTATCAAATTCCACTAAAGGAGTATGAAGTAAGAATAGATTTATGCAAAGACTTCCCTTGACTGATTAATAATATTACAATATCACATTCCAGATCACCATGGTATGGAAGGGAAGAAGTCTTCCTCTAGAAGTAAATCCTACAAACTTCTTCATAGGTACAGAGCAAAAATTTACTGATTGTTAAACTCAGTCCAGAATCTGAATGGCTATGGACTAGATTTTTGTAGATCATGGACATAATTGGCTACTCTTAAAAAAGAAGGAATGGCTGTGCTCTCATTCTCATCGATGTTTTGCTCTTTATAATTTAGAAGTGCAAGGATTTGCAGTTTTCTGTCAAAGATATTCATTCTCCCAACTCCAAGGATGCTCAGGTACTGGCTGCAAAATATGCCAAGACAATCTGCCATTTTGATGAAAAAAGTAGGAGATATGGTACAAAGGAATAAGGTTTAAGGTAATTTATTTGATGCAATTTTCTTGAAGAAGGAATCAGGTATAATATCAAAAAAAATAAGAGAATTTATGTGCTTATAGCAGAGGAAATATGACAACTAATTATGCAGTAGCAATGGCAAAGGGCCTTACATCTAAATGAGAGCAGGCATTGGGCTACTACTGATTCAAAGATCAAAAATACAAGATTGATTCCTAAATTCCTCACTTGTGATCAAGACATTACCAATAGTGTGTCTGTTCAAAACTAAATATTTCTCATACCTTCCCCTGAAGCTCAGTACAAAGCATGTATAGTGTAACACATTTGAGAAAATGCATGTGTGCTTGGCTGCGTGTTTTTAGTCGTAGCATTGCTGCAGGGATAAATATCTACGCCATATATGGGGCATTACCATTAGAGGCATCAGACACTGCATAAGTCACATATCAAATGAACAGACTTTTTGATATTTTCAATAGTTCTGAAATAAATCTTTTTAAAAGTTTTGAGTGTGCAATTGGTGATGACAACAATCAATTAAAAGATTTAAATGACGTCAAATCCTAGTTAAATACATTGAAAGTATTAGGAACATATAAATATATCCCTTGCACAGCTGGTTGGAAACTTAACATTTCAAGCCTGAGATTTTTGGAGGAAGACCTGAGTATTAACTATGATTTTTTGTGCCTGTTTACAAAAAGACTTAATCAGGCTTCATTGGAATTTGGAGATTCTATTTAGTGTTATCAGAAAAGCAGGAGGACACTGTGATTCACCAACAGCTGAAAGTTTTTTGAAAATAGTAAGTGGTTTGATAAATGTCCTGCAAAATTCAGTGACAGGTAAAGATGATGCAGCCCCAGTTTTAGAATAAACGAAGAACAATAAAGTGAAACAAATAAAATCAGTAAACAAACAAAATTACACAACACTTTGGAGCACTTTGGAGAAGGAAATGGCCCACGAACTTATATCAACCTGTAAATGGTCCACCTGTAACTAACAGTCCTGATGAAGTAATTATGCAGATGAAAGATGATGGGAAATGATGTAACAAAAATATACTTGAGGTTTATTTTTCTTCTTTTAATCCTTATAGCCAGGATGATGATACTCTTCTGAACAATTTGCATTTAACACAAATGAGAAGTTTATGCAAACAAAGGCCACAGAAATCAACATTCTTTGTGATCCCTATGATCATATGAATGATGATTTGATGTTAGAAGACCATAATCCACTTAGTATAAAATGCAGTGCCATACATAGCAGGATATATATGCCATATATTCAAAGATCAGGAGTGTGATCACTGTTAAGGTCAATTAACTGAAGACAATAATGGCTAAGTACATTACACATGACAGCTAAAGAGTGAATGTGAACGATGTGGCCTTTTTTGTCTGTTTTCCTGGTGCTACCTTACTGAAGCAGGGGGTAGTGATACTGTTTCTGTGGGGTGGGGTAGTGCCAGGAATGGATGAAGGCAAGCAAGTATGAATAACTACATGTGTGTATATGTGTATATCTGTGTATGTATATGTGTGTATGGGCGTTTATGTATATATATGTGTATATGAGGGGATGGGACATTCTTCATCTGTTTCCTGGCGCTACCTTGCTGACATGGGAAACAGCGATCAAGCATAATAAAAAACTTTCATCAGAAAAATGCTGAAAATAAAAGGTATTTAATAATCACCATGAAATGGTTGTTCAGATAAATATAAACAAGATTATTTGTAAGGATAATATAAGATGAAATTTATTAGTAGTTAAAAAGCAGAACAGAATATTAAACCTAACCTCCTCTCACCATTCTGGTCCAAAGGTTGTGTTTGTGCTTATTCCAACATACACGCACTAGTTGCATGCCTCAAGTGTAATATGTGCCATGTCAAGGTGGCTTTTAGATGAAGAAGGCAGAGGGATTGAGAGAAACAGTGTTTCCATAAGTGGTGCCAAGATATTGTTATAGTTCCAATAGTAAAGAATTGCCCCTTAATCCTGGGCATCACGACAAGTCTTTTTAAAAGAAAATTGATATAATTGCCTGATACAAAATCAACAAATAATACAAATATTATATATAATGAAAATATATTTTCCATATAAACTGAAATAATTATCATTACTCCTTTGCCCTCCCCCCAAAAAATGAAATAAAATAAAAAATAACACCAAATAACAAAACATTACTTCTACATCATACATTTATAAATCTAACCTCTGGAGTTGTACTAGTCTACCTTTAAATGTTCTAACCTCACTGGAATCATGCTTACTCCTCTTTGGTGTACCTTCTCTATTTGTGTCCACCGCACTTGTCACTTCTTACAGTTCAGCTCGTCTACTGTTGATTCCTGGTGTCACAAAACCTTCTCCTTCATGGCATACATCAGTTAGTTTGTCACCATAACCAGTGACATGTTTTAGAGAATTTGGGCTTTCTGCTGTCTTATGCAGTTGCAGACTATTTCTTGTGGAAATCTGACCACCACTTTTCTTAACCAAATATGATCTAGGAGCAACCACTATACCCTTTTTTAACTCTTTACCTGTGCTGTCATTGATTCTAACCACAGTATCCTTTTCCAGTTCAGGTAATAGCTTAGCTATGTAACTTCTATCATAATAAAGTTTCTGACTATCTTGTCTTGAAGGTGTCTGATAGTCAGTGGGTCTTGTGTCTCTGGTCATAACAAGGCTTCATAAGTGGGGAGTGTGTTCATGTTCTCCTACCAAACAGTAACTGACTGGGGCTTACTGTCCACACAACAGGAGTATTTCTATAATCCAGCGCACTTAGATAAGGATCCTTGTCCTCTCTGGATGCCTTCTTCATCAGCCTCTTTACTGTCTGTACACTTTTTTCTGCCAGGCCATTACTATTTGGATAATAGGGGGATGAAGTTGTGTGGTCTATTCCATAAGATTAACAGAATTCTTTAAATTCTACAGCTGTGACGGTGGGCCATTGTCACTGTAAATAGTCTCAGGTATTTAATGCCTAGCAAAATGATACCGACAGTATTTCACAATAGTCCTGGAATGAGTATTTTCTAATAAGTCGAACTCAAAATATCTGCTGTAATAATGAACAAGCAACAGGTACTTCTTCCCTTTCATCTCAAATAAATCAGCTACAAGTTTTTGTCAAGGGAGTTTAGGGACTTCATGAGGCATCAATGGTTCCCTTGCTTGGTGGTTACTATAAGCATTACTGGTGTCACAAGCACTAATCAGGTCCTTTGGCTCAGCCCCCATTCCAGGCCGGTACACAAGATCTCTTGCTATCCTTAAAGACTTTTTTATACCTTGATATGATTTATGAATGTTTGAGGACCTTACTTCTCAGTGCCTTAGGTACTATAATTCAATTCATTTTATGCAGCATTCCATCTACATAATTCATCTCATCTCCGTAATTCCAAAAGGCATGGATTTCTACTGGAGTGTCTCTTACAATCAGGCCATCCCTCTCATGTTAATTCTTTGAGTCTGCAATACTATCTTCATTAGTCCTATCTTTAAGAACCTCTAAGCTTATACCTGCAGTGTATAGTTGTTCATGAGTTACTAGATTTACTTGAACTTCTATATCCTCACTTTATGCTTCTCCAGTTCAGCGGACTCTACTCTGAGCTTCAGCTATAAGCATGTCCTTCCCTTTCTTATGATGTACCTCTAAGGAATATTTCTGGAGTCTGAGAAGCATCCTCAGTAACCTAAGAGGAGCAGATGACAAGGACTTCTTAAAAATACTCTCAAAGGTTGTGTTTGTGCTTATTCCAACATACACGCACTAGTTGCATGCCTCAAGTGTAATATGTGCCATGTCAAGG
>JAUTXX010540008.1:8367-19992 GCA_032273605.1 Panulirus laevicauda | reverse complement strand
GCGCGCACACACACACACACACACACACACACACACACACACACACACACACACACACACACGCACATCAGTACATATAACAAGGGAGTTTGAAGCACACTAGGCTTTTCAAATAGAACATTGCTAATTACTGGTATAAAACCAAGAGGTGGATGACGGTGCGGCAGTAGGGAGGGGGAGGCCACACAACCCTGGGGGAGGACTAATGATTTATCTCTTGATATCAGGGTGGGAGCAAGACCACTGTGGGGGTTGGTGTGGGTGGGGGACAAGGCTTCACCCACCCCCTGGTGTATGCCTGGCATGTACTAGCTTCTCCACCCACACCATACTGTGGGAATATTCGCATGGCGCAGATGCCGTGGTTGAGGGCACTCGTGCTGGTCAGGATATTCGTCGTTTGCTTCCCACGAGCACGACAGCACGACCCCGACAGCACGACCCTCACGTGCGATAGCCTGACCTTTCTCAAAGGCCAAGGTATCATGCCTCAGAGTCGTGCAGTGTTGCTCAAGGGGTTGCATCTTTGTGCTTGAGGTGTCGTACGGCGTCGTATTATACTGAAGGGTCGCACCGTCGTGCTCATGTCTTGTGCCTTGGTGCTGAAGTGTCGTCTTGCTGTACTGAAGGGTCATGCCATCGTGGTGAAGGTACGGACCATCGTGGTGAAGGTACGGACCATCGTGGTGAAGGTACAGACCATCGTGGTGAAGGTACAGACCATCGTGGTGAAGGTACGGACCATCGTGGCGAAGGTACAGACCATCATGGTGAAGGTACGGACCATCGTGGTGAAGGTACGGACCATCGTGGTGAAGGTACGGACCATCGTGGCGAAGGTACGGACCATCGTCTTGAATGTACGTACCATCGTGATGGGGTCGCACTGGGGAAGGGGTCGCACCGTCGTGCTCAAGGTGTTGAACCGATGCTCACTTGAACGAGTGTCCAGGTGTCAGGATTCTGCCATGATAACGTCATCACCACCTACTTCTAAACAGTTGCTCCGGTTATACAAGGGATTGAATCGTCCGTGTATGGAGTACTACTCTCACGTCTGGGGTGGTTCTAGCTCTGTTTCCTTACATGACAGAGTTAAGTCGAAAGCGGTCTGACTTATAAACACTTTCAGGCTAACTTCAAAATTTGACCAGCTTGCCCTATGCTGCAGTGTTGGTTCACTTTCCCTCTTCTGTAGGTATTACTTTGGTTTTAGCTCCCGAGAGCTGGCTGCTTGTGTGCCCCCACCACTAGCTAGACCACGCAATACTCGGCAACCTGCTGCGTCACATGATTATTGTATGGCCATCGGCAACCTAAGGGTGGGCCGTTTTGATAACTGCTTCTTTCCCTACACGTCGAAGCTTTGGAACTCTCTACCCTCTCATGTCTTTCATTGTTCTGTAAAACGCCACTTCCATCCCTGGGTAAATCTGACCATTTAAAGGGTTTCTGGTCCGTCACTCTGTGTCCTGGAAGCCTATGATGGTCCATTAGTCTCGTAAACCTTAAAACTTGAGGAAGCTACGATCCCACAGCTGGTGGACTTTCTCGAGCCGATTTGATACAATGGAATCCTCAACCCAGGATTCTATAACACACTATCCATCACCGTCACTATATAATGACCGCTCACGCACCACAGTCACTGGTCAATATTCTCCTCTTTTCAACTGCGAAATTCATCAATACACTTTCATTATCACACGTCAGAACGCCCCGACACTCGATCGTCAACTGAGTCGTGCATAACATGTGCAGCGTAACCCTGACGACATCAAATAAGCCAACTTCCTCCAGCTTACAGTTAGATCATTAAATTCTAGACTCAGTTAAATCACTAAAATCTAAACTCATGTTTTTCTAACTGCATAGGTCAAATAGCGTTTGTGGCTGCGTGTTCTCAGCATTTGATACATCTCAAAATCTATCGCATTATTTAGAAGCAAGCTATATAATTGCTATATATAGCCACCCGTATCATGATATTGGAATAACAGTATTCATCAAGCAATGACGAAAGAAGTAACGCTAATTTTCATTATTCTCAATGTTAAAATAATTCTCTTCAATCAATACATTATCATTATGGATTTGGGTTACTCAAACCTTGGGTTACTCAAACATTGGGTTACTCAAAACAGCTGCAGAAATCTGTACGAATCTCTATGGGAACTAAGCTTCATTCTATCTTCAGGAAGAGAGGACTCAAAAGGCCAGTGAGTTCGGCGTAGCAAACCAGGAAACGATCACCATCTAAACTGGAAGTTGTCGTACAGCAGGTCTGGTGACGTGGTGAAGTAAACAGCATAACTAACGGTTACCATACGAAAACATTACGCAAAGGCGTCTCTTACGCCAAGGAATTATGAGACATCAGCATCAATTGTTCATTTCTATAATAAGACATTGATGCACTGTATATTATGTACAACGTTCACTTGATATTCTCGATAATGTCTGACACTTTCCCAAGATCTGATCTTAAAAGAAAGAAATTACCGTATAGGATCAACGAGTAACAAAACAAGTTGACAAATAACGTTCTTAACGCCATCTGTTGGTCTGATACGCACTCACGCTGGGATCGACCAACGCCGAGATAATGAATGGTTACCATGTTGGTTTATGATGAATCTTCGTCAGGCGGGGAATAAGCATTTATGGTTTTTCTTGTTGTGGAAACTCATTATGGAACCACGATATCAAAAGTCTACAGACAGATACTGGATGATTCTAATGGTTTATGGGAAATTCATATAATGCACCCACACTTACCACTGTTTCTATACATATCAACATACAGAACACAAAACATCCTTCAATATTTACCATCAAGTACGAAATAGAAGAAAGGGAAGGTAAATTCATGGCCTTAATAACAAACTAAATCTTACTGCTAATATAAATGGTTTATCTATAAAAAGTCACAAACAGTGGGAATAAACAGAAATCTTTATAATTTTCCAAACCTTCTCTGTACAGCACTATACTACTCTTTCTCCTCTCCCTATTCTACTTGTGGTTTATGTCCTTGTGGTTAGGTTTTTCCAAGTAAACAGAAACAATTCGTACAACAGGGAAGAGGATTTCAATAGAATTCCAACGAAATCAAACAGAGGAACATTCAATTACCTTTTTCTTGTCTAAAATGCTGCTAACTTACACTGTTTTATTCATCTGCTCTATACTTCATGTATGTATTGAAAGTTCCTAAAATTTACTGTAAATCCAAAGATCAAACTTCTGTGTTATTGTAAGAGCCTGAATGCAAATTTTGTGGAACAGATTGGTTCAACAGATCCAGAACGAAGCTTACCCTAGAAAAAAAACTTTATTTTACCATTTTCTATTAAACCATAAGGTACCATTTTCTATAAATTTGAATGGGTGACAATGATATTAGTTTCTTCTTCGAAAGTGTACTGAATATATAACTACGAAGCCGCATGCAGGCTTTCAAATAACATTTTCGCCCCAGATAAGACCTACTATTTAAAACCTGTTATTTTCATAACCATTTCCATTACTCTGACCCAAAAACAGACAACTGTGTTATCAAGGTTTACATATCGAACATAATCACTGGGAGTTTTCCATAAAAAAATAATAACACCCACTATTCAAAGTGTAAGAACATAGGCCATATCCGTAGTATATGGTCATAGAATTATCATTCATACCTTAACGTGTTAAAAACTTTGCGACTGAAGGATGTGGCTTCGCGCTGACGGCTTGTAATGACACCTGGCAGTTCATAGGCATAAAACTCAAGCATCCAATGAGCCTCATATGAATGCACTGCTGTTTGCTTCTTCTGTGAATGACAAAATGGCTAGGAAGCGTAGTAACAGAAGGGAATACAAAGGAATGCGGACAACAGATCACTAGTTCTTTTGGAGGCTGTTTGTTGTAACAAATGAGATCAGAGAAGGGCTTCATCCGAAGAGAGTAGGAGAGAAAACAAATGATTTAAGGAGGTCATCTGTAAACTGCATGCCTTTTTCTAACCACAGGGGAGAAGTCATGTCAATCGTGGATCTTTAAACGTTATCTATGGAGCTGATTTTAGCTGCTCTATCTGGTAAACTGTTCCATATGATAATCCTATTTATGGAGAACTACTTTGTCTCACAGGAGATAAAGCATTTATCTACAATGGTGAAAATCAAGACTGTTCTTGTCTTGAACAGCTGCTTACATCACGAATATCGAAGACTTTGATCATTGTTGATACCCTCTCAAACTTCAATTTCCTAAGCTAAGTAAACTTAAGTCGTCTGATCGGATCTAACAGACTCAGATTCTCTGATCGGGAATCATATGGGAAGCTCGCCTTTGCCAACAACTCCAGACGGACCCAAAATTCTAGAAATCACACACGAAACACACATGACACATAACATTCACTAGCTAAACATATGCACAAAAAGACATAAACTAAATGACCTCGGAACACTAACTGGCACTGGATTTGGATGAAAAAAAAGTCCCTCAGCATCCTACGGAAACAATTGATCTTCTCTACTCTAAGCTACGCTTCACCTGCCTGGTCTTCCACTCTCGAAAGCAAATTTATCAAAGCTACAAACACACAAAATAGCGGACCCAGAACAATCACCGGCTGCCTAGCAACCACAAGCACTCAACACCTGCACAATGACACAAAGATCCTGCCAATAGAGAGAGAGACCCAACCTCAATATGTTCGGCACTCAGTTCCTCACAACAACTCTACTCACAGATCTCCCAACCTCCAACGAACGCAACACTGACAAAAAAAAAAAAGGAAAAAAGTCACAAACGTAACCCCGACCAGCACTTAACAACCACCCGAGCAGATGAACATCCATCTGAAACCACAGTCCCCCACACATACAAGAGTCACACTTTCTCATGTACGCTCTGACCATCATCCGTCACAACAATAGTACAATCACCCACTCATCACATCCAGTGACCCTTCACACCCACGATGCGACTACCACAATCAAGACACCGACCGAACTCTTACAATTCAATTGCCTCCCACACTACCCACACAGACGCCCACGCACATCACTACACGTTATCATGTATGATCTTGCCCAGTGGAAATGGCTGGCTTTCTAGGCGCTGCCGGAGTCCCATGAAGATAGAAAAGATCTGAAAGATATAAACACTGACACAGTATTTCCAGATTATCGAAAGGCATTTGACACTGGTCCCCCTCAAAGATATTCCATAAGCTGAAAAGCATATGATGATCATGGCCAAGTACTAGACTACGATGGAAATTTCTACCAAACAGGAAAGTAAGAGTTTGGGTAAAGATCACCCAGGTAGGGGTTGGATAGACAGCCACAGGGAATATATTCTGGGAAATATATTGCTCCTAAGATAAGTAAATAGCATAGCTGAAACTGTAATCTCACACGTGAGGATAGTTGAAGAAGACGTGGAACTCTTGAATATCATTGAGAGGAGCATATACAATACTTTACTACAAGAATCAGAGGCTAGTTAAGAAAGACTGGTTTTTGAAATGTCTTGTGGGGCATATGCCAAAGGATGTGTTATGCAACATGAGAAATACGTGTACATGATGATAGACGGAGGGTGAAGAGAGAATGGGCATTGAAGTGTTGACGAATGACGACATGGCATCAACAGAGCGGAATATCAAACCTCTCTCTTAAGCGAACAATATTGCGACAACTGTATGGAAAACTTTCCTTTAAAAAGAAAGAATAGAATTCATGATATTGATTGACAACTTGATCCGTCCTCATCTTCGTCACCGCACTACAAGGTAGATGTTGACGTGCTGTCAATGGACTGAACCAGGGCATGTGAAACGTCCGGGGTAAACCATGGAACGTTTTGTGGGGCCTGGATGTGGTGGATTGGGAGCTACCAGATTTGTTTTCGTCGTCTTACGACAAAAAGTTATGAGAAGTTGAATATCTTGGGGCCACAGTCCTTGGTGAAAAGAAAATCGAGAATGGATCTAATAGAAATATACAAAATAAGACAAATGAATACGGAGAAAACTGGCATTATGGGATTATTCAGGCAGGAGATTCACGTTCTGTACAAGAAATCAGTGAAATTATACAATGCCCAGACTACAAATGGCACAGAATTCTTCTAACCAGAAAATTCTTTTTGGATAGAGTAGCTTACCACAGTATGTAATAGATGGCAATAGCAGGAATGGATCAAAAGCCTGATCCAGTGAGTACCTGCTATATAAAACCAACCCCCAAGCGGAGCATACTTCATTGTAGTAGTCTCCCCTATAAATCTTCATTTTCTCAGATGGCTAAGGTATTGAAGAAAACGTATATAAATGGGTATCTCAGGTAAAAATAAAAAAGTTATCGAATCTGATTGGAATGGCTCTTCTGTATCTATTTCTTTCTGACCTAGCCCTTTCTTCCTTTCTTTTTCCTTCCATCGTCATTGCTCTTCGATAGTTTATCCGCTGGAAGACGCACGCGTTCTAGGATTACTATGAGCGTTCTTTCCCCTTGGAATCATTGTTGCCATTGTAAAGACTGTTTATATAAATGGAAAGAGGATGTGACGGAAGAGTAAGTGAATGGAAGGAAATGAGAGCAAACTGAAGAAAAACAAGGTTATTAAGGTTAGCAGTAGAGAGACACAGGTCGGCTGGAGTATATATTTGAATACCGAGAACCTGGGCGAAGTGTAATGTTTTAGATACCTGTGAGTGAACATAGAAGTGAATAGAACCATGGGAGCTGACGTGAGTCATAGGGTGAGTGAAGAGGCTAAGGTTCTGAGCCAACTGAAGAATATGTGGAGAGGTCAGTGTCTGTAAGGGCAAGCATGAATACGTTTGATGGTATAGCAAGTCGAACGGTGTTGAGCGGATGCGAGGTGAGGGCCTTAGATAGATAGTACGGAAGATGGTGGATGTGTTAGAAATTAAATGTGGTAAACATGTGGTGTGAGGACAGTTGATCGACTGAGATATCAAAACAAACCTGATATTGCGAAATCACGATTTACTAAAGAGATAGGATCTTATATGCTCTGTCCAGAGGGATATATGATCGCATATATCCCTGGCCCCTTCATAAGAGTCCAGGGATATACGATCGCGTATATACCTGGCCTCCTTATAAGAGACGTCTTTAGGCTTTCAGGAATGAATGAAAAACTGGCGCATCCAGACTACAGTAACTAGGAAGAGTAACTGCAGTGAAGTGCATGGTCAACAAACATACTATGATAAGAGTAGAGGAACAATCATGACAGGATATACAAGAAGCTTAATTACTTCGACAGATGACGATTGTCTTCTACATGAGGATCGACCAGCGAAAGGCTACTTCCAACCAGTCCAGTCTTGCTTCAACAGCTCAGGTACTGATGCATCACCAGCGTATACCCTGACAACTTCACTCACAACAACTCCTCATAGAGGACTGGGAAGTCTAGGAACACTCCGGGCTGAGACCTGAGAGTTGGGTGTCAAGTTCCCGCCGTGTAAACATGACTCAAGGAAAAGAACATCTGCAACTCGCCTCATCCAGCCTTCAACTGTCACACCTCCAGCACTGGGCCTCGTGTGGCTGGCCACCATCATACCTTGCATCATCATTGACATGACAGATGCTGGTAACAGCAAGTCTTGTGTAGATTTTACAGAAATCGGTTTCAACATCGTCTCTAAAACAACAACAGAAAGATGGGATTTCAACAAATTCCTTATGTTCTTAAATTCTATCCATTTACACGTATATTTCTCTGCTGCTAATTAGATAACATCAAACAGAACTTGTAAAAATGTTGTAAACACATTATCTTGAAAATATAAACGTACGATTGTCAGGAGAGTCCTGCCTATCAGCCCAGCCAGTGAGTAGACGAAGATGCCAGATACGTTCAAATCTTGTACCTCGTGGGCGGACGTACGACCAATATCTGCGTAACAATACACACGACAAACGACACATGAACGGGACATCGAGCAATGATACTTTCTTTTGTCGGTCAAAATACAGTAAAAAAATTTTTCTAGAACCGTTGCATTTTAAGTACAAGAAAAACCTTACACCACAATGTTGGTTCACTTTTCCCTCTTCTGTTAGTCTTACTTTTTTTTTGCTCCCGAGAGCTGGCGACTTGTGTGCCCCCCGCCACTAGTTAGACCACGCAATACTCGGCAACGTCAGTTGATTGTTGTGTGGCTATGAGCAACTCAAGGTTGGGCCTTTTAGATACCTGCTTCTTTCCCTACACGTTGAAGATTTGGAACATTCTGCCTTCTCATATCTTTCCCAATAACTGTGACTTCGCTCATTTTAAAAGACAGGTTTTTTTTTCACTTCCTCCAAAATTCGTAAATACTTTCCCTTGTCTTTTCTTTTCATCATTTTCTCTATATTTCAATTAAGACATAGCCTTGATTAGGACTTTCGTCCGTGACTGATGGTTTCAACATGAAAAAAGAAAAAAAAAATCCGATTCGTTAACAACTAAAAGATACAACAGAGTTCATGTAGTCTTTAGAATATGAATGAAATCACAGGGAATCAAAGGGCATAAGGAAAAAACGCCCAGATCGAAAACCGCATCAGAACGGTCGTCAATTTCATCCATTCCTGGCGCTACCTCGCTCCATAGAATACAGCATTGCTACCCACTGCTTCAGCGAGGTAGCGCCAGGAAAACAGACTTAAATACAGTTAAAAACATTTGACACTGTAATCCCAAGCTGACAGTGTCATCCCAAGCTGACACAGTCATCCCAAGCTGACACTGTCATCCCAAGCTGACAATGTCGTCCAAAGCTAACACTGTCATCCCAAGCTAACACTATAATCCCAAGCTGACACTGTAATCCCAAGCTAACACTCATCCCAAGCTAACACTGTGATCCCAAGCTGACACTGTAATCCCAAGCTAACACTGTCATCTAAAGCTAACACTATGATCCCAAGCCAACACTGTCATCCCAAGCTAACACTATGATCCCAAGCTAACACTGTAATTCCAAGCTAACGACGTACGAAAAACGATAAGGGGAAAAAAGCATAAGCGCAAAAGACCTTGATCCTGTCATTTAAAAACATGGAGGCCAGCTGGTGGAGGCGTGAGCTGTTGGGGGCGTGAGTGAGCTGGTGGAGGCGTCGCCATCACTGGTTATGTTGGTGGAGGTGGGGAACGCATTCTCCAACACCAAGTCGCAGTCATACACACGCCAGAGCATCCATAACGTGTGACTTTAAGGAAAACGTCACGTGACGGTTTCGTGCCTAGAGCAACCAGCACCGTCTCTAGTACAATCTACACCGTACCTAGAACAACCGTCACCGAACCTAGAACAACCGGCACCGAACCTAGAACAACCGTCATCGAACCTAGAACAACCGGCACCGAACGTAGAACAACCGTCACCGAACTAGAACAACCGTCACTGAACCTAAAACAACCGTCACCGAACCTAGAACAACCGGCACCGAACCTAGAACAACCGTCGCCGAATCTAGAACCGTCACCGAACCTAGAACAACCGGCACCGAAGCTAGAACAACCGGCACCGAACCTAGAACAACCGGCACCGTACCAAGAACAACCGGCACCGAACCTAGAACAACCGGCACCGAACTTAGAACAACCGGCACCGAGCCTAAAAAAAGCCGGGACCGTATCTAGAAAAGCCGGGACCTTACTTAGAACAGTCGGGACCGTATCTAGAACAACCGGCACTGTATAAGAACCGGCATTGTATAGGAACAACCGGCATGTATATTACGCTCGGCTTCCGAAGCAAGAAGTTTTCACACCTGGACCCTGACATGCACTCCTCAATCACGAACATATGTAATAATTCGTACTGAGTCATGTTGACACGCACGACACACTCTCTCCTTCAATCATTCCCTAGTTGACAATACTGGAATATGATTGTATAGATGAGTACGCAGGTTATTCACGAGGAGCTAGAAGCATGGGCCCATCTGTTCACTCCTGCCCAGGTCTCCCATACCCTACCTTACGTCTTTATCTTCTCGCCGAGGCCACCACACCCTACCTCACCACCACGCCTTCCTTTCCTCCTTGGTTGCCATACCCTCCCTCTCTGCTCACCGCACCCTCAACAGCCGATGGCGCTGCTCGGTGGTGTGATAACTCACCCCACCTCCCACATTGTCGGTACAGCTTCCCCGTTCAACAATACAATATTGTTCCAAAAAATATTTCACTCTAACAGCCAGCAACTTCCATCCCTTCGAGGAGGGTGGGTGTGGGGGTAGTTTGGGGGTGGGGGGATGGGTTAGTCATCGTGCGTCTGGCAACTTCCTAGCCCCGTCTACAGCACGGGGACGGACAGACAGACAGACAAGTGCGCCATTTCATAGAAAAGATAACTGACTAAACGTGTTAATGATTATGGACGCGCGCTTGCCTCCGAGACAAGATATACTAGAGACACTTTTATTATCATTTATCATACTAGAAACGTTTGGTGATCAGCTTGTTCAACCAATATCAAATCAAAAACTATTACAGTAAGGATATGAACTTATGAAGTATCTCTTAGAATGTCTATCTCTTCTGCCAGGCTAACAATTGGACCACCAGTTTGCTGTTTTCTATTGTATGGCATTTTATTGTTAACGCAGAAATGGTCTACGTGCACGGCAAATTTTGGCTTTCTTTACTTTATATTCAGTACGTTTAACACCATCAAGGTAGGTTTACTGGCTTTAGAAATTGATCATTTATTTGCATGAATAATGCTTGTGTCTCTGTACACCTATTCTTACAGTTAAATCTTTAGTTGAACTAATTTTCAGCTCTTCAAACTACCACCAGCACCAACCACTTCACGGAAAACTATTAGTTGTGTATATACGAGGGACGAGGAGGAGGAGGAGGAATGGGGAGGGAGGGAGGTAAGGAGAGTGAGGTGGCATGCCACAAACGTCCTCCTGCCACACTGACCAGCCACACACAGGCCTGACCACCACACCACAACACCAACCACACCCGACACTCAACATTTCTAAACAGAAGCAAATCAGACGAATAAAAAGTACTGAATTGCCAAAAAAAAAGAAGAAAAAAAATAATGTTTATCAGAACTTACCTTGTTGATATCTGCCATGATTTGAGCGGACCTCAGTGGTGTAACGGTTATCGTTCCTGATGGTCAAGAATTCACGGGCCGCACCAAGTCGAGCGCAGAGGTTCGAATCGTGGTTGCTGCATTCAGTCCACAGTCAACTCATCAACTCAAGTTATTCATCCATCCTTAGGAGTTGGTCGATGAAATGGTTACCTGGCTGAAGCTAGGGTGTATGAGCAAACAAGCGACCTAGGTGATACGGGTGATAAATACCTCGTTAACTACCGACATGCTTACGTTGCAGGATTACGAGCAGAGAACCACTTTTGTAAGTGATTTTAGAACAATTTCTACAGCGTTCCTTGTCATTCAAACGTAACAACCTCTCCATAAGGTGTGCGTGCGTAGTGTACGTGCAATATTTACTGGGGAAGTCCTTCATATCTAGACAGTGTGGCATATCAAACATAAAGACTAGAGGAGGAGTAGACATTTGCATGCATGATATATACACTAGTGGATGCTAAATGTACATGTAA
>JAUTXX010539997.1:0-10682 GCA_032273605.1 Panulirus laevicauda | reverse complement strand
TGACTTGTCCCTCAACCCTACTGTACCTAATAACCTTGCTCTTATTCACATTTACTCTCAGCTTTCTTCTTTCACACTTTACCAAACTCAGTCACCAGCTAAATAATATAATCCAGCTTCTCAGAATTCTTGGTAACAGAATAAACACCTTTTTTCCTCTATTGGCTCTGTCAAAACAAATGGTGGCTGTATCAAACCATCTCCCCTCCTCACATTGGGACCAGGATCATTTTACTTAACTGCAGGCAATATCATACTCTTCTTCCTCTTGCTTTCATTTTCCACATCATAAACACTACATCCATTTGATTCATCATCACTCTCCTCTAAAATATTTGGATCAAGCACAGCTAATAAGTCCATGTGTTTTCTTATACAGCTCATGCACAGCAAAGTTGTTATATCATACATTTCAGCTTTGTAATTGTTCTTGGCCATTCAAGCGAAAATGATATGGATTAATGTATGGAAATATCCTTCGAGATGCCACTGAATGAATTCTGAATAATAAAAACTCCTGCTGCACACAGACTATTTAAATATGAGATCCAACATGTGGGACACTTGTAGTCAACTCCTGGAGGTGGAGCATCCCATATATGGGATATCAGCAGTCAGTGGGTGAAAAGAAATGAAAGAATGCAGAGGTGATTCAGTAGCACATGTGTGAATTTGGTTATTCTCTGAAAATGGAAGGACAGTGCTAAAAGAAGAAAGAAGTTAGGAGATAGGGCTGACCCTGAGGAACAACTCTCTTGATGAGGAAGGGAGAGGTTGATCCATGGACAATTTTGGAAATGTACCAACCAAAGAGAAACTGGAAAGAAAAGAACAGAGTAAGGGAGGAAAGCCAAGAAAGAGAAACTTTGAGAATCCCTGTGGTAGATTCTATTAAAGGTTTTCACAATAAGAAAGGATGACCAGGCATTTTTGATACAAGACGTCACTGGTGAGCCTTACCTCATGGAAACCATTTTTGTGAATACTGAGAAGACTGTGGGATTTGAGAAGCTAATGGAATGAGACTAGTGGAAATTCAAAGACTAGAGGTAGAAAATTTATGGTTTTTAGGCAAAAGCAATACAGACGAGCAAGCACAGGAACAACTTCAGAGGCACACTCCTTTAAAACATGAAATGGAATACCATTAGCTTCACACACCTTACATGTGTCCCAAGATAGATGTATCTTTTAGATTTATGAGAGATCATAGGAAGAGGCATAGAATTATTAAGAGATTATTCCACAGTAATAATGTCACAGTTGTCCATAGAATTTATGAAAGCAAGAAAACAAAACCAATAGTTTTATATGCAGGAAAAAGTTATGAAATTGTTAGTATGGACTGGTAGAAGAAACATAAAAGCTGGCCTAGATATCTTGAGCCAGAGGCCATCAGTATTTGATGGATAAGGCAAAGTGTTAGAATCACCCTGAATTTCATATTGTAAGTGGAAATGTGGATGTAGATCATTGTCATAGCAAAAAGTGGAAACAATTTTAGATAGTTGTTTCTTAGACAATAGTAAGATATATTAGGAAAACTACAAACCAGGTGATGTTCAACAGTGGGAGGAGGATTGGTAAAAAGACGGCAGATGGTGAAAGCATAAAACAAAAAGAGTCAGGTCAACCAGTACGAACACTGCTGTTACATGGGGTCTCCAAGGTGACTGTAATTTTAACTTGATAGTTTATGGCTTAATTGTGTTTTGCAGGATACACTTAGCTGGTGAAGTATAGATTCTTTTTTTCATTTACAAAAGCTATTGAAGAACTATCACTTAGCTGATGATACTTGTGGTTGTTCCATTCTTGGTGTGTCAGACACAAAAGTGGCATTGGTGATGCCCTGATTTATGTTGTTCATGTCAATATCCTTCACTCCCTCATCTTTCTTTATGAAGTCATTGATCTCAGGCATATTAACGTGTCCAGTCTCAGGCAGTAGCAGTGTCAGTGCAGCAGCCACTAAGGACACCAACCCAAAGAGTGCCGATGGTGCCCACACAATGTATTCCCCCTGCAAGATACAGTATAGATGGTAAAAAGGTATACACATTAAGTTGGTTTGAAACAGAAGAACAGAGACTGTTTGATCAAAAGTATCCTTCATCACCATGGCCAGGATATACATCCCCATCCTGTTCTTGCTCACTCTCGCATACATGCTTCTTGACACTTGTCCTCTACCTTGTCTTTTAGTTTTGCCTTTTATCCCCTTTCTCTCATTCCTGTCATATGTACACACAAACAAACACGTACATCCTCATCTGTCCCTTTCAAACACGTACATCCTCATCTGTCACTTTGGAAAGAAGCTACTGCATTACTCTCACCACCATCGCCACTTGCCACCAGAGATCCCTTGCCCTATGTTGCAGTTAGGGACTGGACCACAAACACATCAAGCTCATTCAGGCTGGTACAGACCACTATAAAAGCAGCCCAATTCCAACCATCGATAACATCAATAATAATTAGACTGCCACCCTAATGTTCTTGTAAAGACTGTTTAACTCCCCCATCCATTTTCACTGCCTCAGCCTGTATATTATGTGTATTTTCTTTTGTTTATTTTCTCCTTTGGCTGCACTTAACAAACATTAAGTGTCACTGCAATTGTCTTTGAATGGATAATACGATTTTCAGTAGTTTAACAAAAATCAGTAATCTTTTCTAATTCTGACTTGCTCTCTGTTACTACATAGACAGTATTCTTTTTATTACTTACTGTACACATTCCAAGCAACTTTGTGGTACCTAATGAATGTCCTCTTACATACTTTGCATTGACAAATGACGTTGAAATTTGCACTTTTGGAAAAGTAACAAAACCATCTGGTCATAATGTACATCTTTCCCCGAAAATACATTCAGAAAGAGAAAACATATACTGGTTACATGTTCAGTAGTTCAAATGTTCACAATGCAATTATTCAGCAATGCAAGTCCAGTTTACAGGTCAGCTGTTTTTCTTGTGATTTGCCTTAAGATCATCCCTCTTCAAGCACCAATAGTAATCAACCATCATATGGCCATTCAGCCCTGGTAACATCTCTACATTTCAGAAATGCTGTTTGAAACCCCTTACCCTGTTCTTACTAAATGCACACAGGTTTTTGGTAAGCCATTTACATGTGAATCTATGAAGAGTAATTTCAAACTTATGTTACCTCCTAAAATGTACTTTTTAACAATCTTGTTAACTATTTTTATATATTAGAATACTCCTTATAGGTTTATATGCATGCCAAGCATCTTTTTCATCAGTTCAAATGCTTTTCAAAAGGAAGGAATATATTTGTGAATAGATGATGATGTCTTCTTTGAGTCTTGCATGACTAATTTTTGGGTAACTAAATAAAGATATTGGAATCATTGGCCTTTTTTTATGCCTTACATAAGATCTTTCATTACTTCAAGTTTAAAGTTAGACAGTGGCAGAAGGACTATATTCACCTGAACAAGTGGATGTGCCTTAATGTCGAGTGGGAGAATTCTTTCTGAGCACAATTTTTCTTACACAATGTTGGCTCCTAGCTGAGCTTTCATATGATTTTAAAAAATCACAGTTCAGTATAGGTATTTTGTAAACCCTTATCTGTCCCAAGAGAAGGTTAATGAGTTTTTGGTCACCAAAAGACCTACCAGGTAGGTACTAGTTGGCAGGCAACTACTGACCAGGGAGGTATATTACCAATACTACCCACCTGGGTATCAAGAGGGCTGGTGATGGCTGCATAGTAAGCCAGCACTTCAGTGACTATCAAGTTACACTCCTCTGATCCAGGTTGCTGTGTTTTCTTTCTGCTTCACCCATACATAGACTGCTGGTATTCTATCCACAAACATGCATTTTCTCCTTGTCATGCATAGCACTTGGCATCACTTAACTTACATGACTCATTCTTTGTATCTAGATTTTCCTAAAGTGAGCACTGTGATAGCTCTGCCTTTTGACAAAATGGTAGGAGCAATAGAAAGAGGTAGTACGAACATTAGACGAGCATTAGGTAGAAGTTGTATGTTGGAACATAAGAAGAAGTAGTTGGAAGGAATATATGGTAAAAGCCTCCAAAAACATTGCACTAAAGTTGCCCTTTGCCAGCAGCCTGTTAGGGTGAGGCACTAAAAGGCTAAGATGTAGCACTGGAGTTCATTAGTTATGAAGACTATTTTGTTTTGCCCCCCCTATTAAGGGAGTTCCTGAAGGGAGTAGGCATCAAGGATATACATGAATAGATAGCGAGAAAAGGAAGCCATTTTTGGTCACTTTGGTTAAGAATGTCCAGAAGAGCTATGAGATTCTCAAATATATGATCTATGGGGAAAGAGGTGCAGCAATGTTTATTTTAAACTTTAATCGAAAGAATCGATGAAAGTCACATTCACCCAGCTCATTTTCTTGCCATTGCATTTACAAGACCTGATGCACTGTAATGATATACCAGAGATTCATCTTTTGAGGAGAATTCTGTGTTTGCTTATGTTTATCCAGGTAAGTACTTTTAGTGACAGTGGTAATCAGAAAGAGAAAGAGAGAAATCATCCCTTTAGGCAAGGATGATGATTTAGAAAATGCATCACATAAATAATTCCACATTTACTCAAATAAGCATTTTTTTCTTAATACCATGCAGCTCTCACCAGAGCTCACAGGAAATGACCACTTACCAAGATGTCGTTGATGTATGGGGAGCAGATGCTACCCAACTTGGCCAAAATGTTGGCCTCACCCATTGCCAGGGACCGGTACTCAGTTGGGAACAGCTCAGTTGTAAATATCCATACAAGTTCAAAGGCTGCTGTCACCGCTATCTTGCCAGTCTGAGCCAAGAACACCACAATGCCCTTGGTCCCTGTCATATAACATAGGACAACTCAGAGAAATGATAAAAACAGCAAGAAATACTGAAATTTTCAAAAAAAAAAATTGTAGTACAAATGAATCAGTAACAATAACAAGATATAAAAATATAAAACAAAAGTGAAAAAGATATCAACAACCATTATTTCATTTGCAAATCAAAAAAAATTTAAATGCCTGTCTTATCCACAAGCGACAAGTAGCTTTATAGAATTCTGTCTGGAACAAAAGTAACCAGTATTTCTGAGTGACTACTTTGGCATTTTTATGCAAGGGATCAAATCTTGGTGCCAGGGGATCTGAAAACAAGGATAGGTGATGCAGCCATGGGGCCCCTGATGTAAATGAGAATGGGAAAAAGCCTGCTGAGCAGTGCCGAAACATGATTGGTGGTCAGGAAATCGGTAAAGAAAGATAAATAAATATACATGGGTGGGGAGGAGATCATTGAGCATCAATGAATTATTTGCTAACTCATTAAAGTCCAAAGGAGAGGATTTTTGCATGTCAACAAAGGTGGAGTATTTGATGGAATGTCTAATATTTTCTTGAAAAAGGAAACTGTGAAGTTGATGGTGAGTTTACAAGAGCAGGATATAACATTACATGTGAAAATGAGCAAGCCTGGAAAGTACCCTGTGTTCAGAGATATCTGGAGAGATTGAGAAAGGGCACAGAGTGAGAGTAAATGAAAGAAAAGAAGTAAAAGATATTTAGGGAAGCAGTGTTTACGGTTACAGATGAAATTTGTAATGTATGGAACGTGGGAGTTGAATGTATGAGAGGAGATAGTGAGTGGTGAACCAGAGAAGGAATGTGTACAGATGGTGCTTTGAAAGAAGAGGTACAAGAGAAAGAAAAGGGAGATCAAGAGAGAGCAAAGAAGAAATAGGGAAAGAATAAGATTTTTGGGTAGGTGAATACTGTGAGAAACCAAAGTGAGGTGACAGTTAGGAAATTGGATGGAGAAGTAGTAGCAGATATGAAAAAGGAGTTGAAGAGAATGATTCAAAGGAGGACTGAATGATGATAGGGTGGTAATTTTAGAGTGTCTGGGATAAAGTGATATCCGGAGTGAAAGAATCATAATGAAAGGGGTGGTGAAAATAGAGGAGGTAGAATGAACCTTTTACAAGGTAAAAAAATCTGTTAAGAAGTACAAGGTAAAATGTGATCTGTTAAGAAAGTGCAGGGGACAGAAGTGAATGAGAAGGTGGTATTGTGTAAAGAGTAACAGAAGAAGGAGCAGCAAAGTGGTTCTAGGTGAGAGAGAGGGTGTGTACACCAGGTGTTTTCCTTGGTGAATGTGTTTGAGAAAATACCAATGACAGAATGATTAGTTTGTGGCATTCATAGATCTGGAATTAGTTTACGATAGGGTTGACACACATCTTATTATGGTAGGTGTTACAGAAATAATTGTGAGTTAAATGTAAAATGAAGTCTAACAGGATTAAGCCGTGGGCATAAGTAGCGAGGGAGGAGAAAAACGATTCCACATGAAGGTAAGTTTGTATCGAGTATGTTTGATGATGCCATAGCGAGTAGTTTTGTTTATGTTATGTGTGATAAAGGAGATACTCTAATACAAGAGTCATGGAATAGAGGGCAGGTCTGGAGTACTTTGGGTTAGGGGAAGGCATGGGAGGTGAATTAATTGGTGCCAACAGATATCACAACTCTGGTAACAAACTTCAAGAAGAAACTCCAGAAGCTAGTGACTTAGGGGGAGACTGTGAGACTGTAAAAGATGAAAGCTGAGAGTAATTGTGAACAAAAGTAAGGTAATGATGTGCAGTAGCAGGATGAGATTTGATGGTTTGACTTTTAAAAGGAGAGGACCTGGAGGAAGTGTAGTGCTTCAGGTGCAATGGAGTTGATGTGGCAGCAGATGGAATGTCGGGGGGCTGAAGTTGATCATATGTTAGAAGAGGGGATTATGGTCCTGGGTGCCTTGAGAAGCATGTTGAAGGAGATTATATTGTTTATAAAGACAAAGTTGGGTATATTTAAAGGTTTAGTCACTCTGACAGTGTTGTATGGATGAGTCTTGAGCTGTGAGCGTAAAAGAAGAGGGTAGGTTTGTCGGAAATAAAAAGCTTAAGAATTATATGTAACGTGAAGCAGGTTTATCTTGACTCTGTCTGAGTGGTGATGTAAGAGCATATTGACTGAGAGGGCCAATCAGGGCATGTTTAAATGGTTCAGGCATATGGAGAGAATTAGTGAAGAAAGACTGACAATGAGGATGTAAGTGTTGGAGTTGAATTTAGCAAGTGGGAAAAGGAGATTGAGGATGAAGGAGGCATTTTTGGTATATGGGCCTGAGCATTCAGAAGGGCAAGAAGCATGCTTTGGACAGAACAAGTTAGATTGATATGTATATAAGGTTTATGTGCCTTCAGTGGGCTGAACCAGACAACTTAAAACAGTTTAGTTAAACCATGGAGGAGTTGGGTTGATGGTGTGCTCTGATTTTGGTACATTGTACATGATGGGTAAAGATTGAATGGATGCAAGAGAGGCCATAGTTCATCTTTTCCTGATGCTTCGTCTTACAAGGTATGAGAGGCAGTTAAGTATATACAAAATAATACAATTATTCATCTATATACAAAGATCCACTGCTTGTATTTGAAGTTGGAATTTTTTTATGCATAAAGTTTTTCAGTTTTTATATCTTAACCTAATACAGTGTCAGATATATTTTGTAAGCTGTTTATTGATAGTATACAAGTGAAATGAAAGTCTCAGCATATATTGTAAGAAACAGCATTACTGAAATGTGAAAAGATAGAAATTCCTGTTTCATGTAGCTTTCTGACAGAACAGGAAGAATTCAGTGAATTCCATGTGACATTTATAGGAAAAGTACTCTGAAAGCTTAATATTCTTCTAATTTTGTCAAAATGGGGCAAGTGTGACTCCAACCAACAGGACTGCAGTGTATGTATAAGGAGATGGGTCTTATCTGTGAACAAGGGGTCAGAATGGGTAGTTTACTATGGAATAATAAAGCACAAAAGTGTGTTAATCTTAACCTGAGGTGATCATCATCTTGGCCATAAATCAGATGATTGTTTTTCATAGTGACATGTGAATTATACTGCAGCACTCTTTTGAATCTTTGAATGTTACTTTTACATCATGGGTCTAGGTGTTTCAGCTTATGTTAAATATTTATGTTACCTGTGATCTTGTCATGAGCATTTGATATTTATTGATTTTGGAATGGATTTTTTAAAGCAATGTGCAACTAAGCATACATTACATGTAATGCATATGAGGAGTATGAGTCACACATTTTGACATTTTCATACTTTCTTTTACAGTGTTCGTGGAGGGAACTAGGACACAGATTTCTTTTATTGTGGGGGGGGAAAAAGTTTGGCTTTAGTTAATTGAATGGGAACTTTAATTAATTTTTTGTTAGTTTTTGTGACAGACATAATAGGTCACAGGACTCAAGACTAGCATTCAGATACTTTGACTTCTGATTAAGTTTTCTCTAGTTTTTGTGACAGACAGACAAAGATTACATGACTTAAGACTAGCATTCATAACATTCAGATAGTTTGAATTCAGAAGCCAGTTATAAAGTAAATAAATATGTTTCATTATTGAAGAGGGCTGAAAGGTATTCAGTGACCCCTTGAATGTTATCAAGTGACTGGGATTCAGCTCATTTCTTCTGATACTACTCTGCCTTTTTCTGTTCATTTCTGCAACATCCTAATCCATCCTCTTCTCTGTAGAATACTATACTTCTACTTTTTTCCCTGATCTTCTCTCACACTCAACTGCCCAAGGCTGCTTCTCTTCTGCTGTTTAGATCTATAGATAGATCTTTACAATTGATTCTGCTCTAAGGACAAAAGCACCTTTTGCTAGCCTCGTGGATCCCAAGTCTCCCCACTTTGAAGCAGTCCGGCTCAGAATTTGCTACTCTCAGTCACTTTGCTTTTATGTTTTTATATCTCACCTCCCCCCCTGTTACTCCAGCTATGTACAGCTTTGTGACTGTGTGACAGTATTTGAATTCCTGTCATGAAGCATTGCTATCCTCACATTCATGTGTTAAAATCCTCCATGCATGGGATTTCAACATACACCACAAGGATTGGCTAGGGCCTCCCTAAGATGATTTGGTGATATTCAGGCCCTTTCTTTTTCCCTCTTCAGCTATTTTGGAACAAAATTTAAATACCTATTCCTCCATCCCACCTGTCCTCTTTTTACATCTGGCACTTCCTGCTGTAGGTACATAAACTATTTAAGGGCCATAAGTGTCCTCTGACTGTCATCTTATTTCTGTAACATCTAGTTTGGACCTTATCACAACGTGTCCCTCTACTAAATGTCAGCTGTGGTACTTAAGGGGAGTCAGTGGTAATCACCATGCAACTTCTTTCCTAACTCTTTGGGTCAGGTAGTGCTTTGCTGATGAGGATGCCTCTATCTGTGCTGACTATATTTGTGGAGGTTATCTTACCTGGTATGGAGACCTGTGTCCATTCTTCTATCAGATCTTTCTGCTCCTTATTCATGTTGAACTGCTCCTGTTTTGATGCTTGTGAAAATCCCTCAGAATGCCAGTCTGCTTTCATTTCAGCTTGGAATTAATACAGAGCTGTTCTCTGTAAAGTCAGGCATACCTTCATAAAACGATATACTGATTTGACTCCTTCACATAAATGTCTCTAGTTCTTAACCAAAAGCATCTCCAATAACTTCTCTCTTTTAATTTTTTTCCTCTCGTGACCTGATCAGTCTTTAGATAGCTCTCCAAATGACAGACCCACTATTTTTGATGCCTTATTGTTATGTAATTCTACTTTGGATGATCCTGTATCTAGTTGTCTTCTCCCATCTTCTGCCATTGAGCTTATGTTCTATATTTTCCGTACATACAGTCTTCTGAATACTTTTCCAGCTTCAATTGGGCAAGGTTTATTGCTCAGATGGCTTGCCTCCATGAGTCCTGAGGGACTGCACCTTTGAGCTAGCTCTGATCTTTGTTCGTTTTTTATTTTCTTTTTCAAAAATCCAAAATTTTACCTCTTGGAAGCATGCTTTGATGCCAGCCCCATGATGATAGCATTATTCCAAACTTAAACCTGCATAAATTAAAAAAAGTTGAAATTAGCCCTTGCTCAATGTTCTTAAAATGGCATAAATCAAGTACAAATAAATCAAAAGGTCCCTGTATTTGTTTTCAACTTGTTTCTTGTCATTTGTGTAAATTTCTTGCATATCTGTTGTTTGATATAATTGAGCAGCTGGACAGGTCACAAACTCAGAGATGATAGGGCACATGTATGATCTTAACACTACTTTTGTTTTTTGTAAATATCATTACCTCAAAAAAGTAATCTTGTACTTCATCATGACTTTCTTTGTCGTCAGTCCACAAATTATCATGTGGTTTTTTGTTAAAGGTAGTAAAAAGACTTGGGTGCTCGGGTGCACAACCAGACTTTGTCATTGGAGCTGACACTTGCATTAGTCTTGGAGGACAATTATATGGAAAACCTAAAGATCATGAAGATGCTTTTCACATGCTGAATAAGTAAGTAAGATTTTGATGCCAGTTTAAGAAAATAGTAATGGACATATGGGATAACATTTATGAACAAGGTTAATAATATAATCAATCATAACCTTGTTATATTTGTTAATTCTTTGTTGATGTGTGTACATGATGTACTACAGTTGTTCATGACAGCTATCTCATAATGCCTTATTGGTTTTCAGACACAATGCTCCTTTAGATATTAGTCACAATGATTTGGATGATGTAGTTATTTTCCTG
>JAUTXX010539975.1:0-10682 GCA_032273605.1 Panulirus laevicauda | reverse complement strand
ACATATATATATATATATACATAAACGTGACCCATAAGTAGCTGGTATAATGAATGTACATTAAGATACCAAACAGGGCATTCAATGGAGCGCACTTGTGTCGCCTGTATTTAAGCATAATTACTGGGGCAGTGAAATAAGAATGGGTGGGAGTCTTGCTCGGGAATTATCAAATACAACGGTAGTAAGTTCCATGGGCAAAGGTGGAACTGTCCTCTGAACATGAGCCTGGTTAAGCTCTGCTGTAGACCTCCTTATATGGGGCATGACTAAGGCAAAACCCAAACTAGAATTATGCCATCGTCAAGTTTTTTCGACGGTTGGAAAACAGTGTAAAGTCTGTCGCGCTTATCCTGCTGACCCGGGGTAGGATAAGCGCATCCCTACTCGGGCGTGCGACTGCCGAAGGCGTGGCCGACCCTCGAGTGTTCCCCGAGTGTCTGCCGTGTTACACAGGCGACACAACAACCAGATGTCGTACCACGCACGAAGTCCCTGAGTCAAGGCTGACAACCCTTTATCGGTCCCTATCATGGTTGTAATCACAGTCTTCTGCAACCACATACTAACAATTTAGTCCACTTGAGAGTAATTCTCTAATGGAAGTGTATCCACCATGGAACATAATGACGGTGTGCCAGCGCTGGGTCTCAGTCTTCCTCCCAATGCTTACGACAGGTACGTGCTTATTCAAGGGGGACCAACTGTGTGGTGGCGCCCCCACTACGACAGGGCAAAGGATCGGATAAAGGCAACGTTCGTACCGCAAGCTAAATTCGGTGATATCTCGACAGCGTAGAATGCGCGAGTAAATGATGCACCACTCTTACTTTCGTCCCACATATCCCAACCTCAGCGTACCCTAAATGTTCCGAAAAATTATTCGTAGCTGAGATCTTTTTTCTTTTTTTCTTTTTTTCAGGGTACTATATCACTTTCGAACCCTGACCGCCAAGGGGAGCGAGTTCTCCCGCTAGTTTGAGAGAGAGAGAGAGAGAGAGAGAGAGAGAGAGAGAGAGAGAGAGAGAGAGAGAGAGAGAGAGACGAAGAAGAATAAAACCCTGTAAATCTTCATACCTAAAAGAAAGTGAAAAGATGTGACGGTTTGATGATGGAATAAACCTACGACTGAACATATTACAGCATGACGCTTCCCTGAATACATACATTACCACATGACGCTTCCCTGAATACATATATTACAACATGACGCTTTTCCTGACTAAAAATTACTTTAAAAACATTCATGAAATAGCGGCACGCGAGGTGGGAGAGCTGGGCGTGAAACGCACCTCTGGACCTTACATAAGTGACACTAAGACCGGCCCTCGTGTCAGGTAATATGACATAAACATTACCTGACGATAATCCAGAAGAGACGTTGAACAATGACGTCACTCTGTTAAAACGGGCGAGTAGATACGCGCAGCAGCGGGAGGGAAAAGTATGGCGAGAATGATCTCCGAGAGAGCGGGAGTTAGAATGATATACAGACAGTAGTTTGCTGAATCTCACTGCGACTCATATCCCGTAGGTGAATCACGAGATCCAAAATTCTCTGTCCGGGTCTTTTGTGTCAGGAGGAGACGAAGAGCGAGAGGTGTGATTCCCTGCGCGAGAGAGACGCACACACACACACACATGGCGTGAGAACTGGGTCATTAGTTCGGTACAAAAGGTAATATCTTCTTACTTTTACCACTGCCGACGGATCTCATGACTAGACAATCAGCTAGGGGAACATTTCTCATGAATTACTGTCCTTCAAACTTACATTAACTGGTCTGGTGCACAAGCGGGACGGATAATCATAACACAACCATCATATTTCAACGGGTCACTATTCGCATCCTCCACGAGCATGAGTAGCATTAAGATCAGTAAAAAAAGATAACTATTTTTTCGAGCTAAGAAATTTCAAGAGAGTGGCTAGGGTTATTACTAGCTAAAAGTCTGAGGCTGTATTTCCCGGCAGTGAATGGCACAGCTCTTAAATGAAAGCAGTGGTACTCGTTAGTGACCGAAAGCTCTCAATTACTCGTTAGTGACCGAAAGCTCTCAATTACTCGTTAGTGACCGAAAGCTCTCAATCAGCGACTGGGGGAGAGAGAGAGAGAGAGAGAGAGAGAGAGAGAGAGAGTGAAATATCCGTCCGGAAGTGATGTGACTGACCATCACACACTGTAAGAATTATCTGTTTATCGTCCCTTCCCCCATATCCAATTTATCGCCCCTTTGTATACTCATGCATGTGTTTCGTTTATATTCTCAGCCTTCTGTTACATAATCTACCAAACCGTTAATCATCATCATCATCATTATACACGCGCACAGTCTACATGAAATATACCACAGTGTAGAACGGGTTTCAGTGAGTTGTTACGGTACTACCCTTAGGGTAATCGAGGTACGGGGGCCTGGTCACTGAAGATCAAGTCCCCGGATATACATTCCCCAGGATTAACTAGAGCCAAGCTACGAGCCGTCAGTTTCCTCGGCCCGTCACGCCCGTGAGCGATGATCTACCACAGACGAGGGAAGGATGAAGCTTTGAGCCGACGTGTGCCCTGTCTGCGCCGGGCCAGGGAGGGGGGTCGAACCTAGGACGGTGGGCTCACCATAATCAGCGCCCAGCCCTCATTAAAGCACCAGCTTGCCTCACGACTACCATACTCTGGCCTCACGACCACCACCTATGCCTCACGGCCGCCACCGTGCCTCATGACCACAACCCCTCCTGCACGACCGTCGCTCTGCCTCACGACCAACTACAACAGACAGTGTGTCGAAGCGGCGCACCTTAAACCGTTTATCTCATGGTTGGATACTTTCACTGTTTGCTCATAGACCTCCCCCTCTCACCCCTTGAGAGGTGGAATGAGTCAAAAAGACCCGCAATCCATGAGCGAATGTGGAACATCAGCTGCAAAATATCCGAAGTCGCTTCGTCTTGATGGTTCGTTCCTCGTCTCTGTTTACTTTTATTTCACTCTGAATGTGGGAACAACAAAGCAGGCACCCCCGTTCTTCGTCCCACTGGCAACCCCCTGCCATCATGAGGAGCAAGTCACCTCTCAGGTGTCAACAGCAACCTTGGCAACCTCCTCCTCAAACCTACCTGTGTTATTCCAGAGCCGCAGGTCAGGCTGTCGACTCGACCACAGCATAACCTACAGGATAGGAGCGCCCTCCAGTGATATTCACTGTTGACTTTACTACATCTTTGGACGGTGTGTTGTGCAGGAGACACCCACAGCCATATACGTCTACGGCGGAGGGCAGCGGTGGGCGGGGATCAGCTCCGCTGACCCCTCGCCTTCTGCCTACCGTCCCCCCAACACACACACACACACACACACACACACACACACACACACACACACACATTACAACTCGCCTCTCTCCTCCCTCACTCTGATCTCCAACCTCTTACTTCTCTTCCTGTATCATACAACCTGTTCAACCCTTCCCCTATACCACAGTCTTAACGTTTAAGTCTCTTCATTCTCCTGCCGTGTGCTCTAGGGTCTTGTCACTTCTTCCTTTACACCACAAGATCAAGAGTTATCCATGCTCTACACTGTAACCTCTTTATTCATTCCGGTAATCTATATAACTTCCCTGACTCTATACTCTGCTCAACACCCGTCCTTACACCACAAACTCTCAGCATTCTACTCTGTAACGTCTCGTTGTACTCTCACTTTACCCTAGACTTGTACAACTACATCACTCTCTCCTCCTACTTAGAATACCTTCGTCCCATTCTTCAGCACCACACTAACCCAACACTACACCAGCCTCCACCCCTTCCCTTTAAGACAGACCTCCCTCGCTAACCATTCTCTCTCACCCGGCCACTAAAAGCCTTATTACTATCCGGTAACTCTTCCAGCCCTGCTCCATAACTGGCTGGGGTAAGAGGCCTGGCATTGGCTTGCCACCAGCTATGGTAACATAACCACCATACAAGAGTGGTGCCTCGTAATGCCGACGCAGCCCTAAGTAACAACATCAGCTGAAAAACATTGTGCGTGAGGTTCATCATCCGCTTACTGTAGTGTCACATTCCAAGCATCCATGGTGGGATCTAACGCAGCGTCGTCTGCTAAACAATCCCAATATTCTAATGTTACCATCGTATCTTTTTGTAATTCTATCCACTTTCAACAGGAACATGAACGTAAAACGTATGTAAATAAAGACAAAAACACAATACAACACATGTAAAAATGGTCTTTATTCCTGAACGCACACAAGACATGACAATATATGAATAACAGAAAATAAATATTTCATGTTATGTCTTCCACTAGCCATTAAGAGGAAGGTGCGTGGTTACCTACGTGTCTGTGTCAGTGTGTGGGTGTATGTTTGCGTGTGAAATCACCTTCTTGAAAATTATAGGGTGAAAGTTCTACACTCGTGTAGCCCCATCTCTTGAACTTTCTATACCATTAAGTAGCCTTTTTAAACCTTTGCATTCTGCAGGCATCTATTGGTGGTTTCCTTTGCGGGTAGTCATCCATCTGCTTTCTGAACATCATTTCCAGAGTGTTCTTAAGACCAAACTTGTTGGCGAGACTGGCCAGTACTTCTGCGCAACTTCCCGACCACCTCTCTTAAACAGAGGCACGATGTCTGCCTTCTTCCACATTTCTGGAACTACTCCTTCCCTCCTCGTGTGACGAGATACCGATCAGAATCTTCAATGGCCCAGCAGGAGCCTTCGACCATTCCTTCTGTGTGTATGGGGAACCTTCTTCATCCGGTCCATAATCCTTCTATGGGTCAGGCTGTTATGATAGCTTGAATCAGTCATTTCTATACTTTGCAATACTTCTTCCCCCATCCTCTCCTTACTAATGTTGTGGCAGTGTTGTTTTCCACTGTGAAAACACTCAAACTTACCACTAAGTTTCACAACCATTTTCTTCCGTAACCATGAGTCTGGTTAGTAACCATGAGACAGGTTAATAACCATGAGTCTGGCTAGTAATCATGAGTCTGGTTAGCAACCACGAGACAGGTTGATAAACATGAGTCTGGTTAGTAATCATGAGTCTGGTTAGTAACCATGAGTCTGGTAAGTAGCCATGAGCCTGGTTAGTAACCACGAGACAGGTTAGTAACCATTGAGTCTGGTTAGTAACCACGAGACAAGTTAGTAACCATGAGTGTGGTTAGCAACTTTGTGACTGATGATCTGCTCCTGAGGAACTTCTGGTAAAGTTTACGACTGTCCCTCACCGTCCTTAGCAGTTCCTCCCTCCGAGTCCCTCAGGCCTAATTACCTGCCTATAACCAATAATTTCCGGGCCTTAATTACATGCCAATAACCAATAATTATCTGCCAGATGAACCTTTGGAAAAGTTTCGGACCGTCCTTTGCTTTGTCCACTATACTCTCATAATTCTCTCCTTGCTCGTCTTTCCTTACCTTGTTATGTTCTGGTTACGTGTAGTAAGGACACGGTCTCGCAAAGATGGTGTTATGTTTCCCCTGGTTTTCGCATGCTCCATGACGAACTGATAAAGGAAAACCTCCTGTACACATTCTACAAACTTGTGTCTCCATGACTCCATGAGAATCTAAGTTCTTTTTTTCCCCCAGGAAAATAACCACATTCCGTATAATATTTCACACCATGACGTTCAAGAAAATTTTTCCACTGTCATTTCTGCTTACTCGTATCTTTACATCCTTCTTTATATGTAAATCAACCAGTGTTAAACAGCCATCTCTTCTTTATCTCATATGGTACAAGCTCTTACTCAATGAATGGCTCGTGGTTCGCCGAAACCATCACCAGAAATTTGTCAAGCGTGGTGGACTTAAACAAATGGTTCCGAGACGTCATGAACTTCTTTCAGTGGCTTAAAGTCTCGAATGAAGATCCCTTCTTAATGGACACGACCATCATTTTCTGGTCCCATAACAAAAACCTGAACTTCAAAAGTCAGTGTCACTGTTTTTACCGGGTGGAGCTTGGGTTTCCCACGCGGTGGACCTGCTCATCATCAAACCATCTTACAACAAACATGCTTCCCGCCTCACGTTGCCCTCCCACTTTTTCCACCTATATCCACTACGTGCCCAAACTGGTATCCGATTGGTCTAGCGTCAGTTCCAACGGAGACCATTGCTTCCTGGACCTTTACCTACGGGCTGGAGTCATCCAAGCTTCTCATCTCTTCTTCTGACTTGGTTTGAAATCTCTTCCAGGCAGACTTAATCTTTATTGCAAGAGACTGCAACATTCAGCACTTGGCCCACTCCTAATTGTTCTTCCGCTTGACCTACATGATAATCCCTTTCTCCCAATCTCCTGAGGAAAAACCTGCTGCACAGAGACCGTCCCATCCACTCAGTGAGTCAAACCTCACCAGGGAACACATCACGAAGTGCACAGAGACCTGATCTCTCTTACAGGACAACAATACCTTTCACCCACCTGACGCTCGCATGCTTGGCACCTCACTGCTGCGCGTCCTTATGGTAATGTGGAATAGTGACGAGCGATAACCTGATTGATAACCTTGAGCGTCCTGTATATGCTTAGCTTACCAGTACTGCTCGTGTGCCACGTTACTAAGATCATCCCAGTTCTTCTGTTCTGGCCAGTCAGGGTCACCCCGCTGGGCCACCTGTTGCCAACACACTGACTGTTGAGCCCCTTCACCAACATGGGTCTGTATTCAGTCACCTCCTCTGCCGACTGGGCCGCGATGGTTCGACTTTATCGTCCCTTGCGTCTACTGCCTGCTGAGGGTGGGTGACGATTTTTATGATGTGTAACTGGGATCGTTACTGCCCTCGAATGCTTGGCTGAAAATGTACCCAGTAACCACACAAGAGAGGGAAAGTATACATATACTATCAGTGGAGCAGAAATGTATAAAGCGATCTTATTCCTCTCTTCTGGGTTGGCAGGAGGATTCATATGTATAAGACCTCGATACAATCAGAAGAAACTCATCCTCGCTCACAAGTTCGATATCTAAGATTCTTCTGACCGAGATTACTACACACTATCAGCCTATGTCTCGCCGGTATATGATACCAGCGACCGCTGTGCCTCCTGTGCAGCAAAGCAACTGATGGTGTCATCTGATCCACTGTCGCTGGCATGCCACACACACTTCGACGCCTCGTGGGCAGGGCGGTTGCTCAAAGCGTCAGCTTCCAGCGGAGAGGCTGTGAGTCGCTGGCAGCCCACACTGTGCAAGGCTTCATCGGCAGTCTCGCCAACAATAACACCCTGTTCAAAATGACTTCAATAATAACCTCAACACTGTGAGATGGGACGCTATTATCACAGATGACTATCAGCACTTTCCCTAACTCATTCTCTTCCGTCCATCTGTAATACATCGGTGCGTTTTTCCATTTTTTGGTAGAGGTGAGATTAAAGCAGCTGTAGGGTTCGCAACGGTGACTCCACTGCCTCTCCTCCCTCCTACCTTGCATCCAAAGCCATAGCACAAAGGCTTTCCTGATGAACAAAACATGTGGATGATGGCATCTTGGCAGGCGTTGCAAAGCCCTTGTTGGCCAACCCCGCTCTTTTAAGCGAGTTTCGGGAATTGCGGGGCCTCTCCCTTAACCTTTCAAAATGCAAGATCATCGCCTCCCCACTCCATTCCCAGAAGACTGACTACAGCGTACCTTATCTGCAATACTGCACTGCCGCTGGAAGCCCCGACTAAGAACCCTAGAGACAGTGTTTTACTGCGTATACTCATGAGTCACGAGGATACAGCTAGACTGATGGGTATAGAAGAAAGAAAACACATGCCACCAATGCCCGAGACGTCCCACTCCACCTCAAGTGTTCAGCATCACAGGAACCACCATTAGAGAAGCCATGACCAAGCTCGCAGCCTGAAGAGGTCATCCGCTCTCCTTATCTCGTATGGCCCAGGCGTGCAACCTCCCGCCAAAATGATTACCTGCACAAGCAAGTCATCGCCGAGTCACTAAATGTCCCAAGATGTGGGACACTGATCAGCAGTGAGGGGATATATCTCATCTCATGAAGGCCACAAATTACAAGACCGTCAGTGTGTTTCTGGTGCAGACTTCAAATACTGTTCATGCTATGAGGGGGAATTTCTCACTCAGTGAATACAATGTCTGGTAATACTATTAGAAAACGTTGCAAAACAGGACGAAGATGATGAGTGGGCATGAGGACATGTTCCCTCACCTAGCAGGGCCCGGTACAATATACAACCTTGTAAGAACGTAACGCAAACTACAGCAGCAGATACGTAAATACGACGCCTAAATAGGGAGTCAATACAAACAAGGTGATGATGACTCTTGTTATACCGTGGGTGTTCATCAGATAGGCAGTGTACCAAACACATCCAGGAGATTTGATCATTATAGATCCGTCTGTCTTTTGTACATCACAGTCTATCCAGGTGCTATTACAGAACATGGAGTTCATAACTAAAATGATGTTTGTACATTCTTACAATCCTTACGTTGACGATGGCTTACATCACCTCTTCAACTTATGTTTATGGCCGTTTGTCCATGTCTGGCAACGGTAAATGTTTGGCGAGTTATAAAAAAAAGATCAAACGTCTGTCATCTTACAGCATGAATATACTTCACAGCGTTAACAAAAGCTATCAGAAAAGGGTACTGACAAACACTAAAAAAAGAATGTACTAACGAAACTTAGCGATGAAAAAAGGTAATAAATAGACTTACCTAAAAACGATCTTTAGAAATATGAACAGTCACATTAATCTTAACATTGAAGGAAGTCTAATGAAAGAACAAAAACCCAATAAATACTTGTTCAAATGATAATCCCACCAACGACCACAATGCGTCAGTGTTTAAAACTACGGTACTGTTAGGTGACATACACTGCATCCTCCTTCCTTCTAGATAACTTCGTGGAAACACTTTTTTTTTTAATTTCCTAGATGTGAAAAAAAGGTGGAAGGTGACAAATCCAAAGCACTGTACTAAAACCTAATCACCTTCGGACATTTGAAAGTCCTTGACGAATCCCTTGGAGTCTTTACACCTTCTGATCTCCTCAGCAAAAGGAATCAAGGACCATTCTCCCCAGCGAGAGGAACCAAGTACCACAGAGTTCCTTCCTGCCTGCTCATAAGGGATGCGAATGTAGTGGTTGGGTGTAATAAGCAAAGCAGCCAATGAGTCACGCAAGGCACTGGGAGTGTGTCCACAGCTGATGACGGAGGCCATAGCTCACGAAATTACTTGACCTACTGTAGGGGAGGGTATGTAATCTCTACATGCATATGAAGGGACGGTGACTCACTACAGAGACATACACGTAAACGCATTTGTACCGATTCATCTATTCAACTTGCGTGTGGATATGTTAGTCAGTGTGAGTGTGTATGATAACTACTGGTGCATTACGGGGAGAGAGAGTTTTACACTCGCGTAGCCCCCGTCTTTTAACCTCGAATATATCATATACATATCTATACTCCTAGGTGTGTATTCACACACACACACACACACACACACACACACACACACACCAGCCCAGGCCAGGGGCCCCATTTATCGACCAGCTCCGAGGGGCAGATGAACATCTAGGTAGGGTTTGGGCCTACTGACGCGGGTCCGTGCTTACTCATGGAGGCCCGTAATGGACAAGTTACGAAAACTTGGAAGAATAAAAGTTGATTGATACAGATGAGAAAGTTTAAGAGACGGGGTTCCGTGAGTTGTAAAACTCCTTCTCAGTCCAGTGCAAATAGGTAATTAAGTTTCTTATATCCCTCCTGTTCAGACCCCTCACGCCTCGCTCACACTGTTTAGCAGAGGGGATTCGACCCTTTCGTTCCTCCTCCTCCTCTTCCAAGGTCTCAGTATTTCACAGAAACACCCGCGCACTTTTACCTGACGCAGGTGGCCACGCTCACCTCTCACCATGGGTCAAACTGTGTGACTTTCTAGGGTTAAATTGTGGGGAGTCGAGTTGCCAGCTAAACTCGTGAGGCGTGAGACACCCATCACAATTGATGATGGACGTGGCGCTCTCTCTCTACACACACACACACACATACACACCCTACCAACCACTGCTGTTCGTGTCACGGACCCGCGCATACGGCTGACCCCTCCCCCTCAAACACTGTGCTCCAACGGCCATCACCTGACAGACAGACAGATCACGAAGGTCGTAACCACGAGCCTGGAGACACGTCCAGCAAATTCTTTCTATACTCGTAAGCATTTATCCCCACCAGTCATGCTTCCGTTTCTACCGGCATACATATAAGTATTCTCATGACAGGACACACACCTATAATCCTCCCAGCTCTTGTTGGCCTGACTGGAAGTTGTAACTTCGTTCGCCATACTCTTCTCAGCTTCCTACAGCTACTTGGGGATTTGATATACCTTCAAGAGAATGGGGTGAATCATGGATCTTTGCTTCTTTGATGATCAAAATGAAATTCAGAGCACTAACAAACAATATGATATATCAACACATTATAATGTTATCTTTAGCGCCTTAATAATACTTTGCATAAAAACAGAGGCATATAATCCCCGTAAAAAAAATAACAGCCCGTGTGTGTGTGTGTGTGTGTGTGTGTGTGTGTGTGTGTGTGTGTGTGTCTGTGTGTTCCGATGTATTCTCGTTTCATCAGTGAGACTGATAACAATCCTC